>JAFVLL020009830.1:0-83933 GCA_021397915.2 Tor tambroides | reverse complement strand
TGCCCTGATATTGAGGTGAGTTTTGTATTTTTTTCGACTTTATTGCACTGCATAGTGGAACAGTCAAAACACAAACATGACAATTGCTCTCGCCACCCGCAACAGGCAGGGGGGCGTGGTGAGCACACACAGCGGAGCGAGCGGACTTCTTCAGTGGCTCGTCTTCGGCGCTGGGTGCAGCTTTCCTCCTCCGAGAGACAGCATCAGGAACGCGGCTTTGATTCCGGTGCCGGTGGCCCGCCGTTTCTGTCAGGGCGGGGTCTCTGGCCCTTCGAGCCCTGATGGCGCTTCGGCCACGGTTGTCTTGACCTCACCGCCGGCTCATGTTCGCGCCGAAGAGCAGCAGAAGAGGCGTGCGGTCTTCCCGCGCGCTGCGCTGAGGAGGAGCGGGAACGCGCAGGAGGTTTTGCACCGGCGCGCTTTGGCAGGAAGTGACTAATGGCCTTCGACTGCTTCTGCGCTTCAACGAAGCGCTCCGTGAACGTCTCCACCACCGCGCCGAAGAGACCTGAGGGATTCACGGGAGCGTCCAGAAGGGCCGTTTTCTCTGAGTCCTTCAACTCGGTCAGAGTAAGCCACAGGTGACGATCTAGCACCACAAGATTCCCCATATTATGGCCGATCGCTCATGCTGTCACCTGAGGGCCAGGTCCGTAGCGCGTCGGAGCTCTTTGAACACTTCAGGGTCCGGCCCGTCCTCATCCAGAGACTCGAGTAGCTTGGCCTGATATACCTGGAGTATCGCCATCATTTGCATTGCTGAAGCTGCTTGGCCCGCCGCGGAGAAAGCCTTGCCGGCGAGGTTTGCAGTGGCGCGGCAAGGTTTAGAGGGGAGAGACGCGTTGTTTCTCACTCTCCAGTTCGCCGCGGCTGAAGGACAGAGATGGGCAGCGACGGCTTCTTCCACAGGGGGGAGTTTGACATACCCCACTTGGTCAGCTCCGTCCACAGAAGACAGGAGGGAGGATCCCGGGTTATGCACCCGACTGGTGAGCGGCGCGTTCCACGACTTTTTTATCTCGTCGTGCACCTCGGGGAAAAAGGGGCCGGGTCTCCGCGGGGTGTCCTTTCGGCCGCGATCCGACTGGAGGTACCACTCGTCCAGACGGCTTCTGGCCGGCTCGGCAGGAGGCGCCCACTCCAAACCGAGCTCATCCACTGCCTTGGACAGGACGCTTAGGAGCTCAACATCACTGTGATGGAGGTCCCCCGCGTCGCTGCCGTGGGGCGCAGTGTAATCCAGCGGGCTGTTAGACCACTCCTCTCTCGCAGACGCTGCCACCAAGATGGCATCATCCTCCTCTTCAGTGCCCTCCATGGCACAGAAAGACACCACATCTTGAGCATCGGGAGAGGGGCGGAGATCAGCGGTCATGAAGCGCACTGGAAGGGGACCTGCAGCAGGGGGGTGAGGAGCGCGTGGGCACTGAGCTGGCGTGGGCTTGTCACCTGATCCTGACAGATCCACATCAGAAACTCACGGCACTTTCGTCCTTGGCTCGAAAGAGGCTGCAGAGGAAGAGCACGGCAGAGTTAGTTGGGCAAGTTCATCGCCTTAGACGATGGCCACACGGAGCCTGAGAGTCCGGAGACTCATACCTCCGCAGTGGGGACAGTCCGACGCCCCAAGCGCTGCCTCTGCGTGGGCGCGACCCAGGCAGAAGATGCACGATTCGTGGGCATCAGAAGATTCGATTGGCTCCGCACAGGAGAGGCAATCGCGAATCATCTTTGCTTCCGAAGCTCACCGGAACACAGCAGGGGAAGAGAAGGCGTGTCCGCTGCAGCCTGTAGATCATGGTGAGTAGTCTTGTTGATAGGCTTTTCCTTCTCGTAGAAGGTTGGCTGAAGGAAAAGATTCTGAATGGATGACGTACAAGCACTGCCTTATATAGAGTGGGATTCCCGCTCATATTTCGCGCGCTTGAACGCCATTGGCCAGTTTTCACTGGCGTGATTCAATAAGGCTTCAGTAGTATTCGAGGAAAGGGTATTTCCCATAGCAATGTAGAGTGACCGAATTGAAGGGGAACCAAGTATAGGTCTCTGCGTTTCTCAAACGTTTGATGTCATTTTCATCTCATCTAAATTATAATGCCTGAATACTGCCCGATAAAGTAGCGTTTATGAGAGCTGCACAGCTTATGTGTACAGCTGTTGCGAGGGAAAACGTTCCAAAAGCGCCTCCTAATGGCAGAGAATCAATTTACATTTTCAATAAGTCCGTTTTCTACTTTTCAACTGTCTTAATGCTGTTGGATATAACTCAATTCGTTTAATTTTCCTAATAAAAAGACTGTTCAACTCTTACTATTTTGTATTTATAATCTCCCCTTTAAATTCTCTCCACCCCACATTTAAAAAATCCTAATTTAACACACCAATGCCTGCTGTTTTTTTTTTTTTTTTGCATTCCCGTTTGCTCAAATAGCCAAAGAAAAACCCAAGATAGTGTTTTCACGACTTATAAAAAGAAGAAAGAAAGAAAAAAATTAGAGAGATACTGATAATGGCAGTCAGAAGAGAGAACTATGTCAAATTTACCGTCACTCCCATAGATGCTGTAAATAGAAACACCCTCGCATTAAAACTTTAACTAGTTTTTTTGTATTCTGATTCAAAGGCAATATAATACAGAGTACAGAGTTGTAAATGTACATGCTTATTTTTTATTCCATAGTAAGGGCAATTCATACAGCACATTTAAACTGAACTAAACATCTCCGAACTTTCTACCGCTAGTCTACTGTTCTTCTTGTACATTGATTGACAGTCTCGTCCAGTCATGTCTCGAGTAATATTCTCAAACCAATGGCGCTGTCCCAAACTATACCTACCTCTTCCGGTTTGTCTGATTTGTCATTGTGTTTTCTGGCTTGTTATTTTGTTTTCGGATTTGTCGTTGTGTTTTCTGACTTGTTATTTTGTTTTCGGATTTGTCGTTGTTATTTTGTTTTCGAATTTGTCATTGTGTTTTCTGATTTGTTATAATGTTTTCGGAATTGTTGTTGTGTTTTCTGAATTGTTATTTTGTTTTTTTAGATTTGCATTTGCATTTGTAATTTGTTATTTTGTTTTCAGAATTGTGATTTGTTTTGCACTTCTCGGCCACCGTACTATTTAGACTGAATTTATCAAAACTTATATATTAAAAAGGTGTAAACATTTTATTCAAAACGTATAAATTTGTACACAAACGTACAACATGAAACATCGAATAAATGTTGTATCAATAATATGTCTGAGGGAAACTGTTTAAGTTAAGGGAATGTGGTATTTCACCTTGTTTAATCCATAAAACATTTAATGTCAAAAGCTGTGTTACTATAATGTATTTTAGGTTTAATTTTGGCGTGTTGTATTATATTTTTGTGTTTGTCCTTGAATGAAAAGTCTGCATGAAGAGCTCGCGCGGTCTTTCTGAAAGAAACTGAAACGTAACGTTACAATGTAAACCACAGTGATACTCTTATTTTAAGTTAACGTGGGCGTGTTGAATGTTTTTTTGCGTGTGCAAACTTTTGCAAATGTCCCGTGAAGTTAAAAGACGACATTAAACGTGATTAGCAACCAGCCACGGTGAAATGGCGCTCTTTTCGAACGGGGCGAATTCTAAAGGTTGTTTATGTTCTCGTGAATGGCACCTCGGAAGGGGATCGTTCCGAACGAAAATAAACAACTGAATCGCTTCACAAGGCCGTCATGTAAGCAGGGTGCGTCTCAAGTCAGTTCTCTATGTAATGAATCAGAGTATCATGCACACCAGTTCGTGCACTGGGAAAGACAGTGGCTCAGTAAACACTGGGACAGTTGATCAATCAATTTGTAAATCGTCACCACAAGCATTTATCAACAACAGGCAGGACGGACCGTTATATTTTTTATATTATTTTATGCTTTTTATATTAAGTAGACCTATAATATGAAATGTACATGTTCTGTTGCAAATCCTTGCAACAAGGGGAACATAGTCAGCATCAGTGCTCCCTGTATTGTTTGATGGATTATGAGATTTTTTTTGTGTGTGTGCCAAAAAATGGTTGCAACTTGTGTTTCATCATAAATTTAATTAACTGATATTGTTACATTGTAAATTATTTAAAAGGCTTAATTTTATTTTTTGAGATAAATTGTGCTTCTCCTTCTCTATCAGGGTGTGGCCAAAGGTTTCATTGGTGTTTTGCCATTATTGCAGGATTTCAGATGTTGGCTAATTAGTTCTTCCAAGGCACCACCAACTCAAACCAGACCACTCCACTGCAACTACATAGGATGTGTGTACTTTCAAAACTAAGACTTTATTGTTTTAATTCTAGGTAATGTGTGTAAATGTAGAGTTTTTATTACAATTAAAATGTGCTTTATTGTTCTCAGTGGCATCTATGCTAATATTAGTCTGTTTCATTCTTATTCTGAGGTCACTGCAGTCACCTGGATCCAGGCTGTATCAAGTCCAGATGGTGGATCAGCACCGAGAGACAACCTCTACAGCCCTGAATGTTAGCGGAAACCATGTCAGCTAGATGAGCCCCAGAGACAGATCCCCAGTGAAGACCTCGACAACCATTGGGACAAGACCACGGGAACCAGACGAGTCCTCTGCACAATCTGATGTGTGTTGCAGCGTGGAATTAAACCACACCATGCTGGTTTCGTCTGGCTAGAGGAGAACTGGCCCCCCGTCTGAGCCTGGTTTCCCCCAAGGTTTTTTCTCCATTTCTGTCACCGATGGAGTTTTGGTTCCTCTCCGCTGTCATCTTTGGCTTGCTTAGTTGGGGACATTTTACTGGTTACACAGACACTATTTGGAAGAGAGCTGAACTGGATGATGACATCACTGAATCATCAATGAACTGACTTTAGTTGGAAAAATGACTTGTTATTGTCCTCTTGCATTATTGAATAACTATTTTCCTGTTTGACTCTGTAAAGCTGCTTTGACACAATCAGTATTGTATAAAGCGCTATGTAAAATAAAGGTTACTTGACATGACTTTATATACTGTAACGTGGTTCATTTATTTATTTTTTTCTGACTTCTGCCTCATTTTAAAGATGTAATTGACCGTTCGCAAACTCTGCCCACCCTTAGTTACTGTTGCCATGACCGACAAACAATGCTGCACTCACACTACACACGTGTTCTCACGCAGTGAAAAATACATCGCAGAGCAAAGAGTAAACTGACAAAACACCGACAAAGAAGACAGAGCAGGTCACTTCTGATATGAAACAAGGTCTCACGACCCTCAGCTTTTAAACTGTGTCATTTTTAAAGAAATTCAAACAATAAATACCGTTTTGCGGCTCTTCAATGTGTCGTGACAGATCACAGTATTGCCTCAGTTCAAACACGTGAACCGATCGTCTTTTCATATTTACTTAAAGCACGAAATAAACATGAATACATATCAGAAAGTGTTTTATTTCAACCGCGGAACACACCATTTTTCAAGTTTAAGTCCACTGAAGTTAATCTACTCTCCTGTCTGATTTATTGTAATACTAGAAGAGATACAGCTGTGGCTATACTGGCCATGATCATTTACATATTTTCCGAGCCGACAATATAACGTGAAACCTATGAAAATAGTTTTAAAAAGCACATAGCGCCTTAGTTTCATCACTTTAGAGTGTCGCAATGACCGTCTTTTTGCAGTAAAGGACCTGTCAGAGTTTAATGAGAGGGAAGATGACATGAAGCGACGCGAGGAGAGCTTCATTGAAAACAGATGAGCACACATGTGCATATACAGCTCCCGATCGGGGTGAAGTTCACGGGATTTTATCCACAGAATGATAAGAGCACACGTTTTAACATATTATTTTATTATTTAACACTCAGTATTTAACTTTAGCGCTGCAAGCCATGCATACAGCGCAGCACATGGACAGATTTTCTGGTACGCAAAACAAGTACTTTAAAGGAATACCTTAGCTTATTACCGTTACCGTGGCAACCAACAACAGCACAGCTTAACCCTCCGCACATATTTATATTTAGTTATATTGAAAAAGTTTCAATTCAGTCGATCTTTTTTAGCCCGTTTTAACATGTATTTCTATGGAGACCTGTCGTAGCTGTCGGGCAAGATGGCGGATAGCGGCGGCGGCGCATAATCTCTGCGTTCTGATTGGTCAGATCGCCTGTCAATCAAGCTCTTTGCGAACGGTCAAATTGTGAACAGTAGTAATATTTGTAAATGTTTTTTTTTTTAGTTCATTAAACAAAGTTTAAACTGAATTTTGCAGTTGTATTACAAATGTAATGTTTGTCAACTGGAGCTTTAAAAGGATAGTTTACCCAAAAATGAAAATTTGCTGCTAATTTACTGACCCTCAAGCCATCCAAGATGTAGGTGACTTTTTTTTCTTGAAGTCTTTATGTTTAGTCTTTATGAATAATGTTATTAATGTAGATTGTTATTAAATAAAGGCTATTATGTTTTGTAATGTGTATGTTTTTAGTGATTGATAGACACCGGTTAATAATTTTTAACAATTTTGTTAAACTATGTTCCAGAGCAATTTCTTATAATGCCGAAATAATAAATCTTAGTTGAGGTAACATATAAAATACATGGAGTAAATGGTAAAATTTAAATTGACATAATTTACTATAGTTTTCTAAATGTTTGACCAATTAAAACATTTTAGCTGAAAGCACTATAAAACTAGTTCAGTAAAGGTTGAGCCAACTAAAAAAATAACAATTCAGATAACAATTTGAAGAGAGAAATTGACTGAATGTAAAATTTCTGTGGAACTAGTTACTAAATAATTAGTTGAAGCAGTTGTATTACAAATGTAATGTTTGCTATAAGAACTAAATTAGCAAATCAGAGAACAATTTTCAACAAAAACTGTGTTTTTATTTTATGAAAAACAGTGATCGAGGTTATTGCTTGAATAACTTTAGCACATCTGCGGCCACTGGACATCACTAGTCATTTTATTATTTCAGTGTTGCTGTGTGACGGGGCACTGTCTTGCATGAAAATTGCTGGCTGATTGGGTGATGAACACAGAGAAGGAACTGCATGTTGCCGCAGGATGTTCTGATAAACATTTGCATTTATCCTGCCATGCCAAGAGGCCCAACTCTTTCTCTTAAACGTTGAGATACTGTATGCCAAGACAGATCCCTTTTATCAGATCCCATTTCAGTCCCTTTAATCAGTGAAAACTGTAAAGTTAGACTGCCAGTTAAATAGGGTTTGTCAGATAATTAAGGAAATTAGCACAAGGTGCCAGATTAACACCAATAACTGGGAGGTATCTGAAAGTAATTTTGATCAGTGTTCTTTTTCAAATATCTCATTTAAGCTTTTTATACTGTGCTTCAAAATATATGTAACTCACGAAATATGCTTAAAAATTGCACTTTTACTCCTGTTAGAACAGCTTCAAACAGGACTAAGTGGCCTTGAAATTTAGGAAATTGTTCTCTACTTTTGATCTACTTTTGCCATGTGTTTTCCTGAAAATAATTGTACAGAATGTTCATCAGCCAATCATATTCATGCATTCAAAAGTACCACAGTATAATTAGTACTGAATTTAAAAAAATAGTGATACTTGTAATAAAATGCCACTTGAGGCCTTCTGTGCCATTTGAGCTAATCTTACCCCAAGGGTGTAATTTTATATTTCACTTACAAACATTTTTACTTCACAAATCTGAAAACATTGATGTGTCCACAGATTCCAAACAGACACCAAAAATGTTGGTATTCAACATAATACAATGTTATCGATAACAATTTTCCAGAGACACCAAATTAGATCATTTAACTTCAAAACTGTTTTGACTGACTAAATCTCACAAATGTTAATATTCAGATGAAATGACAAAATTCTAAATAGTGTAGCCATTCATCAAAAGTGCTGAGATGAGATTTTGTGCAATCTATGGTTAAGAGAAAAAATTAAAGTTGGGAGGTCATTGCCCCAGGGGGCCTTTTTTTTTTTTTTTTTAATCGAATTGTATTTTTTTATTTTAATTGATTTTCTAATATATTTAAAACATCAACTTCCTTATTCCAGATTGTTTGTTGTTTATTTTTCTAGGTTTTTCTACATAACACCTAGAACATAGCCTGATTAGTCATTTGTGGGAAGATGTTTTATGGATAAGTTTTTTTTTTTTTTTTTTTTGGCTGAGGGGGTTAATGTCAAAACATTATCACTCCTGTCACTCCTTATTAATGCAAACCTGTCCGACATTAACTGCAAGTCAAATAACGGCAGGTACCCTACCTGTCTTAAATAGGTCATAATCATATAAACGAACAGGGCTGCCACACTTATGTGTGTTCTCATTCTGATAAACTGGTCCTAAACTGTTACTGGACTAGTTGGTAATTGAAGGCTGCGCCCTAGTTTGTGTCCAATCAGAGACAATCTGCCATGGAATGAATAAAACAGCAATGCGTAAACAAGAACTGGAAAGTCCTCCGCCCCCTTCCCCATATCATCTCAAATGAAAGCAGTTCCGTATTCTGTGCCGCTACTACAACCATCACTTTCAACAGCCCAAATTCGTTCAAGCTTGTTTGTAAAAATCAATGCGCATCATCAGCATGGACCCATGATGTGTAGAAGGTAAGAGATGGTCGTTACTGTCTGACTGCAGCTGTATCGTTTTCACGCTCTCCTTTCATCGTAAAGTTTCGGGTGGGATGGGAATGCGGTCTCGTGTCATATATCAAGTTCGTCAGCATGTCTGTGTCTCTGTAGGATACTAGTTGTCAGGATACAGCTAGTTATTTAGTGCGCACTGGTGAGCGATAAAACACTCGCCTCTCGTTTACGGAAAGTGACATTTGTACAAATGGCAGCAAGTTAAAACGAGTGTTGATCGCACGTTATTCGTTATTGAGGTACAAGTAGCGCAGGGTTTTACAGGAAGATGACGCACCAATGACACAGTCGATGGCCAAGTAGGGATAAACCGAATAGTTTTGACTTAAAAACAATTATATTGTCGTGAGGATGTCACGATGAGCGACGTAGCTGACGAGGACAAACTGAGACATTTGGAGTATATAGATTATGTATAACAAAACCACTTTAGATCTGTTTGTCAACACCTTTCATTTAAGTCTGATTGCAACATAAGATAAGGGACGTTATAAAAACATAAAATACGTCAAAATGTTATGTTCACAGGCCCAAATTTTGTGTCGGTTGATAGCTACTTATTATACCAAATAATACGAGTCGCTGTCTTTATACATGTTTTTTTTTTTTTTTGTAAGGATAAAAGTAGTTACACATTTATTGAATGAGTTATATATGTCATTTTTGAAGCCTCTACACTTCAACCCAATGGTTTCGTTTTGAAGATCGTGGGAGGAGCTTAACGCGCATGTGTTATGATGCACCTGTAGACCGCTCAAACAAACGTTGAGTTCAAGTTTCTGAAACATTAAAGGTGCACTCAATAAATATGCTAATAATAATATATTAACTTTCAGCTCTATAAAAAACATAAAAGCATCTAAGAACAGTCAGACAATATAACAACAAACACAACATATTACTTTATTTAAGGCAATAGCATAGTCTCTAGAGTATGGATCAGTATACAATCAACCAACCTAAACACAGTGAGCATGAATGGAAAAACAAAAGTCCATAAAAACAGGTTATGCCACAAGATCAGGGATAACATGTACTAGCACAAACCACCTTATGAAATATATAGAACTGAATCCTGTAATGACCATTAAATGTGTTGTATGAGTAGTAGTAGTAGAAAAATTGACAGAAAAAGAAAGAAAAACAGGCCTGAGAGGAAAACAAACAGCTTATTGTGCTTTTATAAGCATACTTCAGTAGGCCAGTAGGTGTCAGTATAAAATCCAAAACCACTGGTATTTTTGGCATGAATAAGAGTGAGTGTAAACAACAGCACAGTGTTTTACTTTTTGCAGTGCACAATTAAACCTGTGCAAAAGGTATCATGGGAGCAAAGTGTCCATCAGTTGTACCCTTCGAAATCCTTCATTCCGAAGGGCCCTTTGAAGTGGCCAGTTTTGAGTAATTCAGTTTAGAATGACCCTTCATGGCGGCCATGATTGTTCTCACTCCATAGTGCCCTTGACTATGTCTGAATGTCACATGATAATGACAACGTGGTGAATATTCATACTACTGTATATAGACCAGTGGTTCTCCATTTTGGTCCTGGCGACCCACCTCTCTGCACTTTTTGTATGTCTGTCTAAAACACGCCTGCTTCAGATCATAAGCTCGTTAGGAGAGATTTCTAGTCTTCATCCCTATGCCCTGCATGTATGCCCGGGATTTGGAGAGAACAGGGTACTTGTGTGTCATAATAAAGCCATTTGGAATGCCCTTGGTGAAGGGAGCAATGAAAGACAATGCAATTTGCTCATTATCTTTACCTGGAATGTTGTCTCATTATTGCTGTTAATATGTTACAAATAAATATACATTTTATAATTTAAATGTTTTTAAAATATGCTTTATGTGTGAGTGTGTTCCCTCTCTTCTTTGAACCCTGCAGGTCACATTTACTCGACACGTCTATTATTAAACATATTTCTTATGAAATTTATTTCAACTTAATATGAATTGTGTGTAATATATCACAACAAAACAACACAAATTACTCTGTTCATACATTAACCCAAACTTTCCCACCATATCTAGCTTTAAAATCATGAGGATGTGCCACCTTGGGTCACATGACCATAAATGATGGACCATCTGACTAGTGAAAGGGCCCTTCATGGAGGATTTGAGGTGTTCACTTTCATTTGGAACACCCTAACAAATGGCGTCCCCTTCCAAAACCCTTCAAGGGTGCAATAGCATTTGGAATTCACCCAGTGTCAGCCAGGACTAGAATTGAGAACTACTGATTTTTAACGGTGACTAAATAAATTCAAAAGAAGTACCTACTCAGAGAGTACGATTTCAGATGCAGCCTTACTGAATGCATCTTTAACAAACAAACATAATAGGCTAATGTTACACACAAAGTATAGAATATTCACAAGGTAATAAAAGTGGAAAAAAATAAAAAAATCTTCCAATGATTTTAAAATTTTGCTATAAAGCATAATTGTTTTATCCACATCCACAGGTCTGTCTTAAAGGCATGTTTAATTTTCCATGATGTCATGAAGGAAGAGAAGGCCAGGGGCCCTTCAGCAGAATACTGCAGTTGAGCCACAGAGTGGCTAAAACTGCATTCCAGTTCATCCTTACATCATCTGTTTTTCTTTCATCCCTCCTTTGGTAACTCGACAATGACATCACATAGGAAACACCTGGTGAGGGACTTCAACCATTTCATCACCTGTTATATCTGTAAAGGGTACTTGATCAAGCCCACCACCGTGACAGAGTGCCTGCACACCTGTAAGTATCTACAGTCTCTATGGGAATTTAGTGAAAATTTTAATGATGATTTAGCAGTTGTTTTCAACTGGTAGGCTCTGACCCAAAAATGATCTGTTCTTATAGTGTCACGGACAGCACGTGGGGAAAAAAAAGCAATGCTAAATTCAAGTAATAAAATGTAATTATCCGTACAAAGTTAGGATAGCAGCATAAAGAAATAAGTTTCCATATCTGTAATATTGTTAAATGTTTAATATATAAATCAATGTGTCCAATCAAACTGTTGCATTTTAGTGCAGACCTGCCTGTTTCACAGTAACAGTATTTAGACTAGTGTTTGTTGCATGTATTTAAGATGATAAATCTCACTCCTGCTGTAGTTATTGATTTTAGGGACAGTTGATTACATAATGCTTGATTAGGCACATATGTATTTCCACAGAGAGTATGTGAACATCTGGATTTATTGTTAATTAATTGTCATTTCATTGTCAGGTGTAAGTGACCTACTTTCCTTTTTTGCATTACTGCACACCAGATGTGAAATCTCCCTCACTTTTAAGATACATGACCAACACATTGTCATCTGTACAGTAGATCAGTCACCATGGCAACAGATATTCTTCTCAATAAGCTATTTTCACACAATTTTTTTTTTTCTTGATGGAATTAGTTTGCAATTTGTACTTTGTTTCATTGTGGCATATGAAATGTAAACCAAGAGAAATTTAGATAGTAAACTTTATTATAACATATTATTTGGTATTTATTTATTTTTTGGCTTATATTTAATGGTAGTAAATGCCATAAAAGTAATTCCATATCTTGAATGTACTAGGCATTTGTTTTAGAATACACTGTAGCCAACTGCCCAACTGATTATTACAGACAGTCATGACTTGATTGTGTCTTGTATCAGTGTCAGCGTGTGTGGGCAGTGGCTATTTTTTCCCAGCTCACTCATGCGGTAAAGCAGTTTGATATAGTTTTTTTTTTTTGTTTTGACAACTTTGTATGTGTGTATTCACAGATCAGTAAGGTAATGATTGTTGCTACGATTTTGCAGGTGGAAAATAATAGGTGTTTCATTGGCCAAGCAGAGCCAGCTAAAGATTTATCTAAATGTCAGTTTGTAAGACTTGGTTTTAATTGTAGTCTGTGGTCATTCTTGCAGACGTAGAAAATTTCAACAGTAAAATGTAACATAAAAAAATTGTCATTATGATAATGAAAAATTGTGATTATGAAATCAGTCATATTATAAAAATGCTGCTACTGTATTTTTATGGCCACAGCTGCTGTTTTATTTTTTTTACTGTAAATTATTTTAGTATAATTTCTTCTTTTTTGCTTCTGTATAGTTTGTAAAAGCTGTATAGTCCAGCATTTTGAGGACAGCAATGATTGCCCAAAATGTGGTATCCAGGTTCATGAAACGAATCCCTTGGAGATGTTAAGGTAAACCACACTGATCCATGATATCCTACTAGTCAAAACCTCTTCAACAAATCTGCTTCAAGTGGTCTAGAATCAGATTCAGTGTAGCATTATAGAGCACACAACAATACAAGCCACGATAAGGATTAATGAGATTAATCTATTTGATTTCGAACACAATCTAATAGCTTTCCCACAAAAGATCTGAGAGATTTTTTTGTTACCCACAATTGCCTGGTTTTGAGCAGTGTGGGGTTATAGAGTGGCAGTGAATTTGATCCTGGTTGGGAGGCATTCCAAGCAACAGCCAGACTACTTTCTGGAGCCAGAGTGTCAGCTGTGAGACTGATCCCGCACAGGATTGCCTCTCCACACCAGTGATGCATCTCCACCCCAACACCAGACAGAATGATAACATGATAACAAGAGCATAGCGCAGCATTAGCTTGAACCTGCTAACAGATGTGACAGGGACATTAGCATGGCTGGTGGTCTGGTAGCTCACATTTCTGTGCATTTCTTTTCTCCAAAGGCTGGATAACACTCTAGAAGAAGTCATTTTCAAACTCGTGCCTGGTCTTCGAGAAAGTATGTATTTTGCCATTTGAAGTAGCTCTTGTCATATACAGATACCATATATCAGCTGGCATTTGATTATCGTTTTCTTCCAGAGGAACAGCAGCAAGAGGTTGAATTCTGGAGAAGAAACAAATCAAAAGAAAGTCCTGATGGTAAATGACTTAAACAGTGAAATGACTGCACTCACCTGATAACCATGTTAACTCAAAGCTTCACCATTCTAAAGGAATAGTTCGTCTGAAAAGGAAAACTGTGTCATTCATATACCCACTCTGTTTTCACTTCAAACCTGAATGAAAAGTGAGGGAATTTTAGCAAAATGTTGAACTGTGCTGTATTCCATATGAAAGTGAATGGAGACCATGAACTTTGAAAATGACGAGCTCTGATGATGACACAAAGCACTGTAAAAAGAAATAGAGCACAGAAGTAATATGAACTAGTGTTATGATACATTTATGCTCCCTTTTTGGTACTTGACAACTCCTGGTCACCATTCATTTTCATTATATGGAAAAGAGCAGTATGAAAATTTGGCCTAACATCTCTTTTTGTGGTTTACAGAAGAAAGTAAGTGATATGGGTGGCAAAAGAGTCAGTAAATAATGAAAGAGGTTTCATTTTTGGAAGAACTATCCCTTTAATCCCACACATTAGGCTCTCCTGGCTATGAGTCCTATGGGCCAGGTTACTTTGCTGTATCAGCATTTAAACTTCTTTCATCAGACTTTTGGTATCACTTTTGCTCCTTAACAAGTAATGTCTTAACAGCTGAAATGAACCACACTCTGTTTCAGTGACCTTGACTCAGACGTGGTGGGTAGTAAGATGTGAGTCATCAGTACAGATGTATCTGTGTCACTCTGCTCCCTTGACTCCAGAGAGAACTACTACAGGGTCACTCTGTTCAACTATTTTATACAGTTAGAACTGTGAAGATAAACACTGACATTTTAAAACTGATAGACTTTAATGGATATATGGCTTTGCAGAAAGCTTGACTCATATGACCAAATTTAGACATAATGTGGTGTTTTAGACAAACTAGGGATGCACAATATTATCGGACTGATATCGGAATCGGCCGATAATGGCTTTAAATGTAAATATCGGCATCGGTCTGATATGAAAAATTATGCCGATATGTCTTGCCGATAAGAGGAATGGGTTAACTCAAATGTGCTCAGGGTGTCAGCAGTGTGGCTCATTCTTGAATCAAAGTTTTGTCTGAATGACAATTAGATTGACTGTTTTGGATCGCTGCATTTAATTTGTGAAAGCACCTACAGAATGACGCCTTAGGTGTGTGATAGAGTAAACGGTAACGGCACGTGCAGCAGCGGCAGCCTCCCCCAGGTCCTAAGGCCTGTTTTGTAAGGAGTTTTAATCTGTAGGGGACGCTGTTGGCCTACTTCTAATTAAATTAAAAGTAAAATAGCCTACACTGTAAAAAAAATAAATAAAAAAAAGTTGAGCCAACTTAAAATTTTAAGGCAACCAGCTTCAGCAGATTTTTGAGTTCTCTCAACTAATTTTTGTAGGAGATTCTCAAATTTTTGTAGGAGATTCTCAACTTTTGTTGTATAAACTTAAAACAACAAGTTGAGAAAACTCAAAAATCTGCTGAAGCTGGTTGCCTTAAAATTTTAAGTTGGCTCAACTTTTTTTTTTTTACAGTGTATATACACTATAAAAAAAAAAAAAAAGTTGAGCCAACTTAAAATTACACTGTAAAAAAAAAAAAAAAAGTTGAGCCAACTTAAAATTTTAAGGCAACCAGCTTCAGCAGATTTTTGAGTTTTCTCAACTTGTTGTTTTAAGTTTATACAACAAAAAGTTGAGAATCTCCTACAAAAATTTGAGAATCTCCTACAAAAATTAGTTGAGAGAACTCAAATCTGCTGAAGCTGGTTGCCTTAAAATTTTAAGTTGGCTCGTCTTTTTTTTTTTTTATTTTTTTTTACAGTGTACACAAATAACATTTAGACTGTTTCTGATTAAATAAAGCAGTAATTGATGTCATAAAATGAGTATGTTTTGATTTAATGGTCAGAAGCTATAGCTTACATGAAAAAAAAAACACAAACATGACACTTGTAAATTAAATTTTATATATACTGATTTATTCATTAACCTCTTAACTGTCACCCATCCACCCTGTGGGATGCCTAAGTTTACTTCACTATATTACAATAAATCCTGATCTAATCATGACAAACTCTATATCGTTGGAAAGGTCTAAGACTCCTAAATAGATATTTTACCACTTTTTTTGTTAAATTATGTAGGAAAATTATTAGATTAATTTATGACAAGAGTGCACCTAAAAAATCTACATCATAACAGGAGTTCTGACCTTTGTCACAGACCATCTTCTTAGTTGCCTTTTTCCCTATCACGCTTTAGAAGTCATAAGAAATTATACATCAATTGAAAACTTAAAATCTCAAAATTCATGCTTTGAAACCCATTTTAAAATCACACATTGCATTACCATGGAAATGGTACATAAATATCATGTTACAAAATGTTTTCGTTCATGAATTATAATTTAAGTTTGGATAGTGCACTAATGTCTATGTTCAAAACTGTGAGTGACAGTTAAGGGGTTAATGTGTAATATGTTTTATTTTTTAAACAAATCATGAGCTCTAAAAGATTTTCAGAATTTTTACAACTCTTGTTTTAGACCATCTACAAATGTTAAATCCTATAGTTATTTTCAAAGCTTCAATGTACTGTTAAAAAAACCTTCATTATTTTTTAATGCTAATAAATAAATTCTTGTTAAAAACTAACCAAAATTAAAAATATTTTGCTTATAAATTGCACTGCACAGGAGAGACTTAGTGTTGTTTCCAAACAAAAGGAAATATATCGGCATCGGCCAAAATGAGTTGAAAAATATCGGCATATCGGATATCGGCAAAAATCCAATATCGTGCATCACTAAGACAAACACTTTTTTATTTACAATAAAAAATGTAAATAAAATGGAAGTAATTGTGCTCTATCAATAATTTTGAGATCTTCAACTATTTAGTTAAAAGTTGCATTGTCCTCAGAGTACCATCAAACAAATTTTATGAAGTTTTATGATGCAAGTTAGATTTTGCTCTCACAAGGGTTTCTGTTACAAGATGACTTCATTTCTGCCTGAAGACCATATTGAATGATGGTGAAGACACACAAGAACATGCCATTCATTTGTTTTTCTTCATAATATCAGTAGTAAAATTACATGGCCCTATTTGTTTTGGACTGCTGGATGGTGAAGTACAGGATGCCTCATTTAGTTAAATGATGTTTTGTTTTATTTGTTGGAGTATATTAGTTTTTTGTTTGTGCACTACAATCTTTGTAATCTACAGCTCTTGTGCTCAGTTTAAGAACCAAAATGAATGACTTTCATAATACTTGGAGTCTCCAAGGCAACTCGTAAGTGTTTGCAGCTGTAAGCAGTTCTTAATGATGAGATAATTACCACATTCATGAATTTCCCGAGAGCATCGTTTTGAATATTATCTATTTCATATGAAAGAAACCCTGAGAAAAGATGCAGATGCTATTTTGCATTAGCATATCTATGTGTCTGAAATGTTTAGCTTATGTGCCCTGCATTGTCAGGGGACCATATAATGTGGTGCATATTTATTTATTTATTTATTTATTTAATTAATTAATTTAATTTTATTTTACTTTTAATGAAATTTATTCAATTTTCACAAAGTCCAAATATTGTCTGTTGAGCCTTTTTTACGATAAGAAGCTGATATTATTTTCACAGGTAGATTGATCCATACAGGGATTTTGTGTTTTAAACATTTTGGTGAGGTCAGAAAAATGGTAAAATAAAGTAAAAATAAATAAAAGTCAAGTCACATTTATTTATATAGTGCTTTATACAATACAGATTGTGTGTTAAAAATAACACTTAACATTAAATAACACAGTAACACTTAAATTAATTATGTTATAAATTGAATTTAATCTGTAAAGCAGCTTTATAGAAGACAATAGTATAATTATTCAGCTCAATTTAGTTCAATGCTGATTCAATTTAGTTTAATAAAAAGCACAATTATTTAAGAAATCTTATGTGAAATGTAGATGAAACAACAGTTCGGATCTTTTGATAAAGTGATTTAAATGACAATCATGAGGACCTCTGTTTTGTCTTTTTCCAGAGGATGGCCCTATATGTAAGAAAGCCCGAGTAGATGAAGAGGATGATGTTAAAGGTAATGGTGACTACCACAGGAGTGATCCGCAGATTGCCATCTGTCTAGACTGTTTGCGTAACAACGGGCAGATGGGAGAGAACATTGTTAAGGTTAGCCATCTTGAATTATCTCTACTCCTCCTATCATACTTTATGTGTGCCTTTCCATGTCTTCTTCTTTAATCTTCTTTCTGTGTTGGTCTTGCCCCCTCATCCCTTCTACGGGAAAGGTGATCCAGGATCAGATTTTTCCCTCAAGATCATTGTGTTTGACATTTTAAGATTAAATTCAAGGCTGATCCTTATTCTTTTTTAAAGCCTTTTATCAACCAGTGTAACGCCAATGCTCAATCCTTTCTATTGACTCCCACATCGCCAGTATCTCCCTGGTTGCTAATCATTTTCTACTTCTTTTATTCTTTTTAGTAATATTATGAAATATTATTACAATTTTTTTAAAAAAAGGTTTCTGTTTTAATGTAGTTTAAAGTGTAATTTACTTCTGTGATGGCAAAGCTGAATTTTCAGCAGCCACTACTCCAGTCTTCAGTCTCACACGATCTTTCAGAAATCATTCTAATATTTAGATTGAGTCACATTTTGGAAATTTGTTCAAAGTTGTCTTTTCACCTTGTTTTCCAGGGCTTAATGAAAAAATTTATTCGCTGCTCAACAAGAGTGACTGTTGGAACAATCAAGAAGTTTTTAAGTCTGAAGTTAAAGCTTCCCAGTTCTTATGAGGTAACACCTGAATATCTTTAGTCCTATTTTTAGACCTTTTTTGTAAGCCAAAAAAAAAAAAGACGCCATGATTTGTGGATATTACATATTGCCTTTCCTTTTTTGTTTATATTTCACATGTCTGTGTTATGCATTTTGCAGACACGTTTATGCAAAGCCTATAGTGTGATGAAACCTATAGGTTTTATCAGTATGTGTGTTCCCTGTTAATCAATCCCATGACCTTGGCATACAGGAACACTTCAAATGAAATATGATCTTCTAGGACTCAAACATGTGTCTTTTACTTCATTGCATGTGTTTCTTCAATTAAACACCATATTCTCATGCTTATCAAGTTGCTGCTGTTTATATTTGCTTGGCTGTTTTGGACTTCTATACAAGGAAATTGTTCTGACAGTCACTAACTTTTTCTGCAGCTAGATGTTCTATGCAATGGTGAGATCATGGGTAAAGACCACACCATGGAGTTCATCTACATGACCCGCTGGAGGCTTCAGGGAGAAAATGTAAGCCATGAGAACACCAGTGTCTCCTCCTCTCCTCTCCTCTCTTCTCATGTGTGAAATAGAAATCCTCTCATCTCTTCCACTGGGATGAGCAGTGCGGCAGACCCTATTACTCAAAGCAGGTTCATAGCAAGTTGTGTGGCTTTGCTTTTCATGGTATTTACAATTTAAAGTAATAAACTTAAGACAGTCATAAAACTTTAAGGTTCATTTCAAAACAAGTCGAGTGAGTCCCACACTCTCCTCCTCAGTTGGGCATGTGCTTTAATTCTAGTATTATGATTGTCACTTTTACACGAGGCATAGAGGATGGAGCTATGAGATCAAGGGTCAGGTCATGAATCGCTGTAGTGGTGAAGGGGGTTACAGACACCCCCACTGGGGGGTCTCTACTCTGTTCTCATACACAAGCATAACCTCTTGCAACTCACCAGGGGACTTCATAGGGTAATGCCACATCTTAATGAGGGTCACTGTATACCCTGTTGATATGTGTACGACTTTCCATCTGTGTGGAAAAGCCACCACTTAGGCTCTATTTTAGTAAAAGTACAGCTCATGAACATTTCACCATTTCACCACATAACATTTTCTTGAGTATAAAAATTTACATTGCCCCTATGATTAAAATGAAGAATTAAAATTTTCATTTTGAACAATATCATATAATATAATATAACTTATACATTTATCACTTAAATTTATCACACATTTCATGCACACTGTAAAATTTGAAAGACTTCCATTTATAGCTTCCCTAGATCTTGAAATTGATTTTAAATAAATTGAGAATTCATCAAGGATACACATAGTCTTTTAATGTAACCTGTCAGTATTGCCGTGAAGATGTTCTTGCATTCTCAGTGCAGATTAAAAATGTCTTAATATTTGTTTTGAACAAAAAAGCTGTGGCTTTCTTGTAAAGAATAACTCAAAACATGATTAGAATACAACCATTACAAAAGAGTGCAACAACAGAGTTCCATATTCCATTCATTTTTTCCATAGATACATTGACTTTTAACAGTAATGTATAAACATTCAAGACAGATACATTTTTTTACTTTTTTTTTTTTTTTTTTTTTTTTACAATTGTTTAGTAGTTGAAAAAAATACATAGCTGAAGAAATACATTTTCAATAAACGTGACAAGAAATTTTTCTTAGATCCACCAATCAGAAAAGACTACGTTACTGTGGAAGTCAGAACCACCTCAAAAGAACTGACTGGCCGTTCTCATAACATCTTTTAACTCATGTAGAAGTTTCAGAGTTTTTGATTCAGGTACATGATTTTCAATGGTTTGTAAGATGAGTAGTTAGTTTCTTTATAAAAGACATTAAGTACAGTATTTCTGTGGTTTTCAAATACTACTTTGCCAAAAAACAAACAAACAAAAATGTAATGGAGTTGGTTGATTTGGTTCAGTTATTCATTTAAGAATTTCCTGAAAACCCCATGGGAAAAACTAGAAAGTTACTGAAAAACTGGATGGTCGTTGTTGTTCTTAATGACACATTAAGTAAAAAAACCCTAATAGACTTAATGAACCTAATCTATAGAAAAGCACAAAAGTATGTTTTTATATCTTGCATACTGTAACGGAAATGTACATTGTACACTCATCTACAGCATGTCTCTTTCTCCAGGTCTACCCAATGGTACTTGAATATCGACCACGCATTGACTTTGGCTAGGTTGAAATATCCTGCACTAATTTCAGCCTATCAACAGACAGCGAATTGAATGGACATGTCCAGTTCCGAAAATATACTCTACCCGTCTCTTCTGTTTAATTACTTTAGCTCTCTTTATTGGGATCAGTTAGTGCATAGAAGCTTGTGACACTTACAGTGCACCACAGGGATTTGTGTGTTGTGGTTTATTTACCAAAGTGACACAAAAGTCATGTTTAAGGGCCTTTACCAATTTGCATATGATGGTATCTCCTTTAAAAAAAGTCACGATATAAAAATCTCAAGTATATGCGGCAGTGCCTTTTCCCATACGTCATCTTATGAAGAGCTTCTGTGGACAGACGTTTTATAAAGATTTATAAAGAGGTGTTTTCAAAAAATTTTTCCTTTTGTGTTCCACAGAAGGAACAAAGTCATACAGGTTTTGAAAAACTTGAGAGTGAGTAAATGATGACAGAATGTTCATATTTAGTGGTTTAATATTATAAGTCTCCTGATGTTTAAAGCTTTGGGCTGGTTCAGAGCCTTCAACATCCTCCAAGGGTTTTAAGCTGGTCTGTTTTTGATTTTGCCCACTTAAAGGGTTTTATTTATTATAGGCCATACCTCTGTGCTCACACAAATGCCTTTTCTTTTGAGGGTTTTGGTGACTTCTCTGCACATGTGCCTCATTTTTTAAAATTAAATGTGAAATTAACTTAGCTAAACATGTTGAGTAGAGGTTTTACAATGTCATCATACTTCCCGGGCATCCTAATTGAGAAAAGAATTGAGCTTTACCATCATTGTGTCATTATTTTGGTTTGTGGTTGACAGGCAATGAGTTAAAACTTTCTCACAATTCATATTTTTTTTTTTTTTTTTTTTCCAAAAAAAATTATAGAAATATGGGTATAATGTTCATAATTGCTGTCTTGAATTTTGAGTCATGCTTGCCTGTTTTATGTCAGAATACAATTTTATGTCAGTAAATCCTGAATCAAATGACAAAGTAAAGGAAGTATTCATAGTTTATTCTAGCAAAATAGAATTAAAGCATTTACTTGACCACGTACACAAGCTTCATTACAGTATATTAGTCTAGTTGTATTACACCAAAGACATCTATATCATGACCACATGCTAAAAACTGTTTGTCTTACCTTACAACTATACTTACAAACAGAGGCCATGTGGTAAAACTAAAGCTTGAATTTCTGTGCATGGAACAAAACTACATAATTTCTCTAAAGAGTTCAGAATTCCACCCCCCCCAACCCCCGTACTCAGAGACATATCTGTGAATTTTTTTTTTTTTTTGGGTGACTTCACAAATCTCCCTAAAATTACTTCTGATAGAATCACTCAAATTCTATTTGGAAGAAATCTTAAGCAACAATCAAGTTCCTTTTAAGAAAAAGAAAATATTATTTTGCAATTGTTTTCATATTAAAGAAGTTGAATTATAAAATAATGTGTTTAAGTGGAAGCCGAATAATATGTGTTTAGAATAGACCCTTGAATGTCCTTGTGCTGCAATGATCAATATGTATTTTTGTAAGGAGCCCATGTAGATATTTTATCTTTAAAAATGGAAATGTATGTTGTATGTTTAACAAACATCAAATGCTGCTTAGAATAATCTATTCTATTTTTCAATGTAAAGTCCCTGAGGTGATTCCTAGAGATTAGAAATGTATATATGACAGTTATTGTATTTGTGTGTCTTTGTTCAGAAGAAAAATACACTCATGATTATTGATGCTATTAGGTGTGTGATTTTTCATTTCTTACATATGTCATGATATTTAAAACTGATAATATGACAAAACACTACAGTGTTTATTATACTGCATGTGTTACAGACAGTTCAATTCTTTCTCCCTCCTGAAAATGGTCTCATTGCACTGTGGTGGGTGCGGCAGCACTGCCTCATATTTTCTCTGTGATTTCACCTAAGGTTCTTCTGCCAAGAATAGAATTTCTCCACAGCCAAAATCCATCGACTTTTCAAGTTATTCGGCTTTCATTGCTTTTGATGAGAATTCTCTTACACACACACACACACACATATTTGTATATATGATTTACGGGGACTCTCCATAGGCATAATTGTTTTGTATACTGTACAGAACTGGATTTACCATCCTCTAACCCTAACCATACAACTCAAAAAAAACAAACAAACAAAAAAAAAAACTATTGGCATATTTTGAATTTCAAAAAACATGTTCCCTATCGATACTTTCACTCGTACTGCGTCGCTAGACGACTGAAGCCTTTTCAATCACGCAGTGTAGCTAACTGAACGGCCAATGGTTTGTGCAGTAAATCAAAAATGAACCAATGGCTCGGCAGCAGAGCTGCATGAGCCTATGGCGACGAAGCCTGCCAGAGCCCGCCAAAATCCCCGGAGTGTCAGACTGGGTTTTGGGGATAATAAAACGATGTTATACACTTCAATTCACTCGAAGACCCCCACGATTCAGCGGCATGGTTCCCACCTTAGTGCAGGGCATGGACGCTCACGTGCTGCACTCTGAGGTGATGAATTTACTGGCAAAAGGAGCTGTTAGAGGTTCTGCCAGCTCAGAGCGAGTCAGGCTTCTACAGCCGTTACTTCCTCGTTTCCAAAAAAAACAAAACAAAGGGTGGCGGCCTAAGGCCCATCCTCAATCTCAGGCACCGGAATCGCGCCCTCATGAGACGGCCGTTCAGTATGATTACATTGAAACAGATCCTCTCACAAGTATGCCCAAGGGGCTGGGTCTTTTCACTGGATTTTAAAGATGCCTACTTTCACATCCAGATAGCCCCCCACTACAGACGATTCTTGAGATTCGCCTTCGAGGGAGTGGCATATCAATAGCTACATGGTCCTTGCCTTCGGACTGTGCATGGATGCAGCTCTTTCCCCGCTGAGGCAGACGGGAATCCGCATTCTGAATTACCTTGACGAATGGCTCATCCTGGCCCAGTCAGAGGACGAGCTACTATCTCACAGATCCTTCCTCCTCAGCCACTTAGAATGCCTGGAACTCAGGGTCAATTTTGCCAAGACCGCGCTGTCCCCCAACCAACGGATATCCTTCCTGGGAACAGTTCTCGACTCGACACAAATGAGGGTGGTAGTCGCGCCAGAACGTGCACGGCCATTCAGCAGCTCATGGCCTCATTCATGTTGGAGCCTCTTGTCCTCCCAAAGCGTTTTAGAGGATGCTGGGCCTCACGGCCTCCATGTCGCTGGTACTTCAGTTGGGCCTGCTTCGCATAAGGCCCCTTCAGTACTGGCTGAAACCACGAGTTCCGTCTAGTGGCATCCCTGCGGTGCATGGGGGCCCCGTCGCAGGACATTCTAATAGGCAGTTCTTCGAGACACTGCAAAAGATGCTGGACGTGAGCGCAAATAGTGCAGTGGAGCGGGCTTAATGTTCTAAAACAACAACCGAGAAAAAAAATTAAGGTGTATAATATAATTCGCTTCCTCGTTTTACTATATCGTGTGCACAACTTACTTACCTTTTCCTTTACATGAACTTTGGATCGTGTCACAATGAATCGAAACTCAGCACATTTTTTTTCCTTTCGTTTTGTTAATCTGTTAATGATTTAAGTGAAATATATTATGTTTTTGTGCCCTGGTCCGCTGCTGCACTTCTCTGACAATGACCTGTTTCAATGGCAGACGCGTTAGCGGTTCACTGATGACTTGTCACCAGATTTTGCCATACAATTTATCGGAAGTGATCAAGACAATTCTCCGGAGCACAATGTTACAAGAAAGACTGTCCAGTTTGGCTCTTCTAAGTAATGAGAATGCCTGCGCTCGCAACATTGACATTAAAGCTGCAGTCAAAGTCTTTGCACACCAAAACACTCGGAGAGCGCAAAGGATTCTGTAGTTTTTGCTTGTTTGTGATTGTCAGTTAAAAAAAAGAAATAAGTTAATTGCAAAAGTTGGTATATGTATAGAAAGTTAATTTTTCTCAAAATATAGCATATATAGCATATATATTCCTTTAATTCCTTTTTATTCCTTTTTTTTACTGTTCATTTTCTTACTGAAAGACATGAATTTTGCTTGTATAATTTTTTAAAACTGTTAACGAGTCTTATGTATGGGACAGTGTTTGAACTGAAACGTGCTGGCGTACATGGATTTTATTGAGCTTACTATTAAATAAAATGCAGACCATGGCCTATAACAGTTATTTGTGTATTATTGTTGAGGAATCCTCCTGCTATTGCTAAAATAACAATCAAATCGGCACTTTTGCTTCCACGTTCATAAACTAAATATTTATTCCTGCAGCGATTTCAGTCTGATTGAAAAGCAATATCATGTACACATATTATTTAACCTATATATGCTAGGCCTATTCAATAATAACATCAAATGCATCAATGCAATGATAATTAACCAAATTCATTACTGATAAATCAGTTATGTAAATGGCAAGACCAACTCAGGTGCACAATAAATTTTCATACATGACATCACTGCTGGTGGGAGGGGCCCCATCTCATTCTTTGCCGGGGGCCTCTAAGATGTGCGGTATGCCACTGGTTCCGTCCCATGCCGGGCGTCTCAGACGTCTCCACGTCAAGGTGGACCAGGCCTGCGTAGCAGCTCTGGCCCCTTGGAAAGACCCTCAGTGAATGGAACAGTGCGTTCCCCTGGAAATGGTCTGCAGAAGGAAGGTGGTCTCGATAGATGCTTCCAACACAGGTTGGGGAGCGCTATGCAATGGCAAACCGGCTTTCAGCCACTGGTCGAAAGAGGAAGGTCAGCTTCACATCAACTGCCTGGAAATGCTGGCAGTATGTCTCGGCCTTCACACCTTTCTGCCAGACCTAATAGGACACAACGTTTTAGTTCGCTCTGACTGCATAACTCTGGTGTCCTATATAAATCTCCAGGGCCTCTCTTGGAATGGGCTCAGCTCAACTTGCGTTCGCTGAGAGCAATTCATGGGCCAGGCAGGTTGAACCAAGGAGCAGACATGATATCTCAGAGCAATGTCCCCTCAGAAGAGTGGATGCTCCACCCACAAACGGTTCAAAGAATCTGGGAGGTCTTCAGCAGGGCAGAAGTTGACCTCTTCGCCTCAGAAGACAACTCTCATTGCCCAACTTATTTTTCGAAGGACAGGGATGCGTTGGTCCACAACTGGCCCAATCTCCTCCTTTACTCTTTTTCCCCGATCGCCCTGATCCCACAGGTAATCAGGCGAATCAAGGAACAAGAGCATAAACTTCTGTTAGTGGCCCCACTTTGGAGGAAGCAACATTGGTTCGCAGAGCTGTCTCAGCTGCTAGTAGCAGCCCCGTGGCCCATTCCCCTGAGATGGGACCTTCTCCCTCAGGCGAACAGAACGACATGGCTTGACACACACATTTTATTTAGAAGGTTTATGAGGGAATGTGTGTGTGTGTGTGTGTGTGTGTGTGTCCATCACTCTTCATTCTCTAAAATATAAAGGTCATAGAGCATCAGATTCACAATGGTCCACCAGACTGCGGTTCACACAGGTTTGCTTTCTGGGAGTTAATGCTCTGGAAGATGTACCAATCTGCAGAGAGACAATGCCTAGGCTCTGCACTCAAGAAAATGGATTTCTCCCACTTTCTCCAACAGGTCGGTCACAACACTTCTGGATTTCCACCCTGTGCTATAGCCAGCCAGTCAGTTTTTCCAAAAGCACTCTCTTCTGTCTAGGAAAGTGTATGTCTCTTCACCTGTGCCAAATGCATTCTCCATCTGCACAACAGAGGATTATTGGAACCTTTCTGTACATTTCTCCCTTTTTCTGTAAAAGAGAACAGGGGTTAAACTGGGAATTTGGAGATGGGAAAACGCTAAAATTTTGTGGTGACACTGGTGCTCTTGACAAGATATCACCCGACCCACCCCCAAAAAATTACCTACAGCTTGTTGGAAGTGCGTGTGTTTTTTTAAAATACTGTATACTTTCTGGAGAAAAAAAAAGCATACAAAGATGATGATGATAGAGCAAAAACTGATCAAAGAAAACACAGTTTATCAAAAACACAAAAGAAGGTAATCCAAATAACAAGCCAAGCTACAAATGAATGAATGTCCATGCATCAAACCACACTGGAGTGCAAAAATGGAATGGAATGACAAACAAGCTGCCAATAATTTTTCTTTCTTTCTTTCTTTCTTTCTTTCTTTCTTTCTTTCTTTCTTTCTTTTCCTTCTTTTTTTTGAATCAAAGGTATTGGATCATTCCAGTCAAATTAAACCCCTGCGTAAAATGTACTTTTGTGCAGCCAGTTTGGCTTCTCAGTTTGGCCAAATTAGTGTCTTTATTTGCTTAGCTGTCTGCATTCCCCTAAGGTTTAACCAAACATTTGTGCCACATTTTCTACTGAGGTGCTTTTCAGCATTTGACTGTATTAAATAAACATTTAGGAACACTGCCCAAGGTGAGACTGAGCTGAAAACGATTAAGAGTCAAATATATTGCACATTTGTATAGTCAATCTGTGTATAGTCAATTAGTGTTCATTATTAAGTCCCATCCTTGTCTGTTTTCTTATAGCAACAAATCCTAGCATATATTTGTGTTATTGGATTGACATTTGCCAGTCAAACATTCAGGATGACAAAGACCCAGATTACAGAAATCAATCTCAGATCTAACCCACTGTCATAATTACATTTATACTTATTAAATTAGACTGTCATCAGCAGTTTAATACATTAAGAAAACAAGTGGCAGGCCCAAGTGACAAATTAATAGAAGTGTTTGGCAATCTTTCATCTGCATGAACTTGTGAGCCTGATTTTTTGGTTGAGCGCCCTGTGAGCCTTAATTAACTTTTTATCCTGTAATGAAAATAATTGTGCTTTCTCCAAAGTGTGACTTTTTAATTTCAGTGCATTTGTCAGTGGATTTTTATAAATACAGCATATCTTACTTGTTTTGGCACAGACGAGCAGACGGTCGGATGAAAAGTACATTTTGTACTGACCCATATTTCAGTCAGAGGTGAAAATACTGCACAAGTAGGTTCCAGCAGTGATTCTTCATGCACTTCACTGTGTATTCTAGGTAGTTAGCAGAAAGGCCATTGTCAGAAATGAACATGCCTTCAATGATGTGTTCAAATTTGAAACATGGATTTCTGATCAGTCTTATTTGCAGATTTTAAGAACAAAAACTTGCATAAATGTTGTTACATAAGATGGGGCCCTACTTGGATCTCAAGTGATCACAAGTGCTTAGCTGAGACTGTTTGCTTTTTACAGCTGCTATTAACATGCATCTCAATTGCATCTCCTGTGATCACTTGTGGTTGGATTTCATTGATGGGAGGTCTTTGATGTTGATATATCATTTACTAAGACAGTATATTACTGCATATTGATAGTAAAGCACAAAGAAACACCAAAAATCACTGCACTTTTTCCTCTCAAATATACTTTCATTTTCAATATCAGCTCAACAAATGTGATGATCAGAGTGGAATGCATCAAGCTATTTTGGTCCAGCAGCTAACTCAACTTCAAATATGCTTCACATGATCTGTATGACCTATATGTTTTGAATACTGCAGATTTTTTGTGATTTGTTGTTGTGACTTTTGTCTGATTCTATAATTTGCTGCTTATTAGTAAGGTAGTTGTTAAATTTAAAGGGATAGTTCACCCAAAAATGAAAATTCTGTCATTAATTACTCTCCTTCATGTCATTCCAAACCCATAAGACTTTTATTCATCTTTGGAACACAAATTACCACATTTTTGATGAAATCTGAGAGCTTTCTGACCCTCCATAGACCCTCAGGGTCCTACCACAGTCACGGTAGTAAGGACATCGTTAAAATAGTCCACGTGACATCAGTGTTGAATAAAGTCATTATTTTTGTTTTTAGCACACAAAAAGTATTCTCGTAGTTTAAAATTATGGTTGAACCACTGATGCCCCATGGACTATTTTGTCTATGTTCTTGGTACTTTTCTGAGCCTTGAACGTGGTAGGACCCTTGCTGTGTATGGAGGGTCAGAAAGCTCTTCATCAAAAATATCTTAATTTGTGTTCTGAAGATGAATGAAGGTCTTACAGGTTTGGAACAACATGAGGGTGAGTAATTAATGATAGAATTTTCATTTTTGGGTGAACTATCCCTTTAAGTATGGAGTAGGATTAAGGGATCTAAAATACTATAATGCAGCATAATGCATTAATATGTGCTTTATAAGAACTAATAAACAGCCAATATAATAGTAATATGCATGCTAATAAGCAACTAGTTAATAGTGAGAGTTGGTGTCACGAACCTGGTCCATGCTATTCCGGACAATCACCACCAGAGGTCACCCATTCACCACATGGACTCTTGCACCACACTAACTGTTGCTTGTCACCCAGGGACAACAGTTCCCATAATCCATTGCACTGACGACACACACCTGATTCCACTGATCACCCAATCACACACGCTATTTAAACCATGGACATTCTCAGTCTGATTGCCGAGTATTGTTAGCCCCGCTACTTTACCAAGCGTTCTTAGTTTTCTTAGTCTTGCCTTGCCTTGTTTATCTTGCCGTGTCTGACCCTGCCCTTGTTTCCTGGATTATCTCTCTGCCTAGCCCCTTTGGATACTGTACGCTGATCGTCGACCCACGCTTGCTCCACGGATTGCTCTGTGTCTTACCTCTGCTATACCTGTCTGCTGTTTACTGACCCTGCCTGTTTTGACCATAGATATATATAGAATGACATATATATCTATGGTTTTGACCATGTTTTATAATAAAGCCTTGCGAATGGATCCGCACGTCTAAGCTTGGATCGCAGGGGCTGATTATTCTGTAACGGGGGTGACGAGACGTGAGACGTGCGGATCCATTCGCAAGGCTTTATTATAAAACATGGTCAAAACAGGCAGGGTCAGTAAACAGCAGACAGGTATAGCAGAGGTAAGACACAGAGCAATCCGTGGAGCAAGCGTGGGTCGACGATCAGCGTACAGTATCCAAAGGGGCTAGGCAGAGAGATAATCCAGGAAACAAGGGCAGGGTCAGACACGGCAAGATAAACAAGGCAAGGCAAGACTATGAAAACTAAGAACGCTTGGTAAAGTAGCGGGGCTAACAATACTCGGCAATCAGACTGAGAATGTCCATGGCTTAAATAGCGTGTGTGATTGGGTGATCGGTGCAATGGATTATGGGAACTGTTGTCCCTGGGTGACAAGCAACAGTTAGTGTGGTGCAAGAGTCCATGTGGTGAATGGGTGACCTCTGGTGGTGATTGTCCGGAATAGCATGGACCAGGTTCGTGACAGTTGGTCCCTAAAGTGTTACTGTAATTTTTTATTTATTGCATTTGTTATACATGAAAAAGAGGACTATTATAAGCAAACATAGGATTTATTTGGAAAAAAAGAAATACTTTTATTCAGCAAGGATGCATTAAATTGATCAAAAATTACAGTAAAGACTTTGAGACTGTTGGAAAAAAATTTTTTCAAAGAAATAAAGATATTTATCAAACTTCAAGAGGAGCATGTTCAGGCAATCCAAACCAATCAGTGCAAGAAGAGTCGTCCCTTACCTCAGTCCTGTGACAGCTTTGAGTAATGGCTGCTGAAAATTTAGCTTTGCCATCATAAATTACATTTTTAAAAACTTATTTAAAAATTTAAATCTAAAACATTTTTTAAAATTGTAATAATGTTTCACAACATTCCTGTTTTCACTGTATTTTGTATTAAATAAATGCAGCCCTGATAAGCAGAAGAGACTTTTATAAAACTTGTGAACAGTATATTGTAGATGTTCGAATTGGCTTGTTACAGAAAGGAAACCTGATTAACTTTAAATAAAATAGGATTTAACACGTTTTAAAATGTTGTATTTGCACTTGTGCAAGGATGGATGGGGAGGAGGAGAAGGACATAAATGAAGGCAGTGGTTTTTCTCAGTACTGTGGACAAAGACCTCCATTCTGCAGCACTCAGCTGCTTGCACTGCAGCTGAGAATGAGCCAAGACTCCATACACGTCACACACACACACGCACACACACAAACACATCCAAACCTAAGATGCAGTGTGTGAAATGTGCCTTTGTGCTGCAACAATGAAAAAGTCACAAAAAATGATGCAGTATGGCTGTGATGTTGAAAATGTGAATCTAAGGCTACTTTGAGAAACGTTTTCTCACAACATACTTGTAGATTTTTAGAGGAAACGAATGGCTTCTGTGACTATAGATGATTTTGTGCAAAATGGCTTAGTTTATATGACTGCATGAGTGAAATATCAAACTCATTACTGTGTCCTGCCACGCTTAATCAGCCAAAATTTCAACCTTGATCATGCCAAAAAGAGTTATTTCTTGTTTTTTGTCCCCTTAGAAAATTCATGAGCAGCTCAGCCATAACATAACAGCCTTCAGGCAACTGATAGCTGTCAGGATGTTGGGGACAAGAGCCTCCTGCTGGGTTTTGCTTGCTCCACCAGGGTCCAGAAATGACTCTGGAATGGCATCCAGCAGCAGGACACAGATGAAAGTTCAGCACGCTCATCCACGGTGTGAGATTCCTCATGTGATGCAGTCAATGAGCGAGGCTGCAGGTCACTTTCAGTACCCTCATGACATGCTCATTGTGTTATGTTAATAATGTGTTCACAGGGATTGTGTAAAACAGCTGTGATGCATCACACATGATGTCAGTATATGTCAAGGAGACACAGTTGAAGTCCTCTTGTTGTTTCCACGCACATATTTGTTAATTTTAACAATAGATCCCAAAGAAAACTCTATGAACATCCCAGAACAGCAAGTTAATGAAACTGAGATTATCTCTATGTTCTTTTCCTTCCACAGTCACATTGATTACTGAAACATGTATATGGGAGGTGGTGTAATAAAAGATGTTTCTGAGGATGGCATATGAAACCGATGCCATCTGGGACAAACAAGAGTAAATCATCACCTTATGCATGTTATGTTACAGCGGTGAATCATACTGCCATACAGACTTGATCACTAAGGTCATTATCAGAAATTAACAAAATACTAAATATAATAAGAGCTAAAAGTAGAAAGAATCTCAGATGCTGAATGATCATTTCAAAATGTACTTCAGTAGAAATAGGTAGTCTCGTCCGATTTACTACTGATTTTTGTACAGGTCTGATAACGTGTACAAGGGGTTGTGTAATTCAGAGACATTAGTCAGAAAAATGGGACAGCCTATTTGTATAAGAACACTGTGCAGAAATTTTACTCATGCCACCAATTGTTGATGAAGCTGGAAGCTACGAAAGATTTATTTACAAAATATAATTTCCCAAGTCTTCACATTATTTTGTCCAGTTTTTGAAAGAAATAATAAGGATGCATTAAAATGACCATTTACAGTACAGACATTTGTTACATAAGATTTCTATTTCTTTTCAGAGTTTTCTTTTCAGCAAAAAATATATTCAACATAATAATAAATAGTTCTTGAGCATGAAATCAGCATATTAAAATGATTCCTGAAGGATCATGTGATAGTGCACCATTGGTGAGCATAAACTATTTCTTTCAAAAAAAAAAAAAAAAATTTTATTAACCCTTCAACTTTTGTTATTACTTCAGTTAGAAGAATGCTGTTTGAGAAATGGTTCACTATGAAACAGCAAAGCAAAGAATGTTAAAAACACAGTGATTGTGAGCTGCGGTGATTGTGAGGCATTAAATAAAAATGTGTTTTTCCTGTTTTAAGCGAAAAATGATCACTTGATTGATCCCTAGGAGAGAGGAAATTTCAGAATACATTTTAAGAATACAATAAACATAAAAACAGTATTGTGGTTTTACCTATTGGTGTACAGGTTTGACTTTGCTTGTGAGGTCCAAAATGTCCTCACTTTTCAAAAATATCCTCACTGATATAGTAAAAACCTGTTGAACACTGATTAGTGAGCAGGACATAACTAGTTAATTAAAAGGATTAATTGTCAAATCATGTTTCTATTTAAATCTAGTGTTTTGGACAGATTTCTGTGAGGGCTATGTTTAGGAGTAGGGGTCAGGTTAGGCAATAGAAAATGAACAGTTTGGCCCTCAACAGTGTGTCAAAGGCATGCTCCAAATTATTTAGTATTTCGGTGATAACATTCGAGTCTCTCTGGAATACAAAAAGGGTGGACGTGCTTACTGGGATCCAAATCAATTGTGTCTTAACCACATTAAAATGAGACATAGGAAAGGCAAACTTCTTTCTTCAGTTCATATGTTGGATGTATTAATGGAAAGCTTGTACAAACTGTCTTGTTAAGATGTTATGATCTGGTTTCAATGCCTGTTCCGTCAATAAAGAAGAGCCTTTTCAAACGTGGTAATTTGAAGACATAAACAAATCAAACAGTAAAGCATGGTGTTAGTCTGTGGCTTAATGTCATGCTGACAGGATCAGTTGTACGACATGGTGTCTATCCAGTTCTAAGAGCTGCCAATGGCACCTGAGCCATACTAGTCAATGCCAACCGCAGAATCCAAGTCGTGTACTCAAACACTCATGTTACTGTATAGGAATGTTCGTCTGACTGGTGGGAGACAGTGAAGGCAGGTGCCTGATATGGTCAAAACAAGTGGTGAACATACATCAAATATAGAAATCTAGTGATGTTTAGTGTAAGTTGAATACTGGAGGTCATTCCAAGAGGGATATGCTCTTGTGTGGACTGAATAATGAAAGAAGGACCTTTACATCATTTTAACTGTTTCACTGAGGAAATAAATAATGTCACTTGAACATTATTTATGTCCTTCTGAGTTATATTTTAGTTCCTTATAATGTGTTCTCTGCAGTTCTCCAACAACAAAAATCTATTTTGTCCTCAGCTGAATAATTTTTGGTAACACTTTATTTTAAGGTGTCATAATACAGAGTAATTACCTAATTAAGTACTTAGTAGTAGTCGTTGTACTTACATGAAATAAAATGTACTTATCATGTAACTAAGTTATAGAACAGCCTGTAATTACAGTTTGTAATTATGTAGATGTAATAGGCAGCTACTGTTACACATATGTAACAGACCGAGTCTGTTATACCACTACTAGTACACTTAAGTACAATCTTGATACACTTTATTTTAAGTAGCTTATGCTTGTGTAATATTCTGTAATTTTAATGTAATTAGAAAGGTATTACATGTATTTAAGCTGTGTACTGGTGGGTTAAATCAAACTAAGGTGCAGCTGGATAAGGTGTACAGTATAGATACACATGAAGTACACTTAAGTACAATCTTGATACACTTTATTTTAAGTAGCTTATGCCTGTGTAATATTCTGTAATTTTAATGTAATTAGAAAGGTATTACATGTATTTAAGCTGTGTACTGGTGGGTTAAATCAAACCAAGGTGCAGCTGGATAAGGTGTACAGTATAGATACACATGAAGTACACTTAAGTACAATCCTGATACACTTTATTTTAAGTAGCTTATGCCTGTGTACTTACATTTATAATTGCATTGTATAATGTCTGCAACACATGTAACAATCTTTTTGGTTACATAAGTTGCTGTGTAACAGACTCGGTCTGTTACACATGTGTAACAGTAGCTGCCTATTACATGTATATAATTACAAACTGTAAGTACAGGCTGTTCCATTACTTAGTTACATGGTAAGTACATTTTGTTTCATGTAAGTACAACAGCTACTACTAAGTACTTAACTAGGTAATTACTCTGTATTATGGACACCTTAAAATAAAGTGTTACCTAATTTTTCACTGAAAAAAAAAAATTAAATCCCTTAACCTTTCAGTTTTGAGTTATAAGATCTATATAAATACAGCTCATTGCATGTGTTGTAAACAAATACGCTTTGAAGAATACTGTTGCTATAATGAACATCTCTAGAAGACATACAGTATAGACCCACTTGTGCTTGTATAGACGGTTTCAACGGCAACAACATAAACAAACGTTACTGCGCATGCGCGCTTTTGTGGCCCTAACTTAACTTCCGGTAGACATCCAAATAGAATCAATAACAACAGCTAAGTTCCTCTAGAGTAGATTATTTTTTGATAACAAGCAAAATATGTTTCCTGCGTGAATCAGACGAATTTACTAAAAATGCAGATTCATTCTCTGCCAGCAGGAGGCGCTTTAAAGCGGGAGAACTAGAGGTTTCCCCGGTAACGGCTATAGACAAAGCAGTGCTGAGCTTACAAACGCTGCTTTATCAGGCATATAACATGCAAGATGAAATGAAAATGACATTGAACATTTTCTAAAGACAGTCTTCCTTCAGAAATACAGTGATATAAAAACACCTGCGCCTCTTTTTGATTTTTAAACGTGCATTACCTGCTCATGTTTATTCAACGAAGCCTTTTGGAAAATCGGTCAGTTCTGATACCATGGCGGGTCGCCACAAATAAATAAATGTATGGGAAACACATCCTACAGCACAACAACCTGAGCCCCACTTCATTACTCATCACTTTAACTTTAACTGCGTCTGTAGTCGGCACCACTAGCCAGAATGATAAACAAACACAGACCGGAAGTTAACTTCGGGCCAGACGCGTGCTCCCGATGAAACCATCTATACAGACTATGCACTGCAGCCAAATTGATATACAAATTTTCCAAAGACAGATCTCTCCCTCCACCTACTGGCCGAGTGTTTCACTAGCAGTACAGTATGTTGAGAAATAAAGCCTAGACACAGAGCAAAATTGTTAAACAATATCACAAATTCAGTTCATAAATTCATATATATATATATATATATATATATATATATATATATATATACTGTATGTATGTATGTATATATGAATTTATGAACTGAATGCAGAATATATGGTTTGTTTGCTTTGACACCTCTCATCAAGTTCACAATAAGAGAAAGCTGATGCAAGATAACCTGATAAAACTCAGATTACCCCTTGAGACTGAAGCTTACAGTTCACATTCTCTGTAAATATAGCCTATGTATAATGTATAAGAAAAAAGCTGAGATTCTAACATTCACATAACACAGTGACATGCGTGGTGTGGTCTTACAGATATTAAAAGAACCATAAAGAAACATACCCACTATAGTGGACAAAATTAATGACTTAGTAGACATACGTAGGCTTTTCTTTATATTTCTGTCAACTTTTTTTTTCTTTTTTTCTTTTTTTTCTCATACTACTCCAACCAAAATGCGATTTTGATGTCGTTTACCTGGGTGTATTTAAGTTCTAGGAAGGATCTTAATTAGAGGTGTGCAATAAATCTGACTCAGCACAGCACGGCCCCAGTGTTACGTCGAGGCAGCGGCCGTATCCAAGTCCGTAACTACAAACCTCATCATCATCATCATCCTCAACAACATGGCGCCAGCGTACAGCTGGACTGCACATAGACGCCACGGCACTTCTTCAACAAGTTACTTTATTTACTAAACGCAGCGTCGCGAAGATTTTTGTATCTTTTCTTTTTACTTTTCATCTTACCCTTACGTTTGTTCTCTTTGACAAAGAAATATCAGCCTTTTTGATCATCTTAGTCTCAAAAACTCACCTGCTTTAGCAAAAAGAACAGACCGTGCTGGACTCACTCGCTGTTGCTGTATTTCTCAAAGTAAAAGGAAAGTGAGCACTGAGATTACGCAGAAGGGAAAAGTACTTTTTTTCCAGAAAAATAAGCCATGTAACTGCGCTCGAAAGGCTTTTCTTCAGAGGACATGCATCTAAACATGAGCGAAAATAACTGTCCATTTGAAGAAAGGGATAGAGACAGACTTCCTCCTATACTAAATCATGTAAGTATTTTTCAAATATTGCTGAATGTGGTTAATATACCTTTTGGTATAATATCTTATATTGAGTGAATATCATACGTGAATCCATATTTTTTTGTACTTTTCAGCACGGTATTAATCTGAATTTTGCTGTATTTTTAATGCCGTGTGTTATCCTAATGGAAATTACTTATATTGGATTCTTTACGAAATTAACCTACTGCTGAGACAACACACTTTACGCAGTGTTAAATAACTTGGTAAAAGTCAGCGTAAAAGCGGCAAATGTGATTCATGGAATTTTTAGCTCAAACTACTGCACATACAGCGCTTTTTCTTTGAGTGATTCTGTATTTTCCTGGTGTTGAAAGCAGAATACATCAGCCATTAGTGTTTCGTTTCCGCAAAACAACACTGATGCTGCTGGTTACGCAGTGAGTGACAATCTCACAGTCAATTAACAAGGTTTTGATTTCCTCCACTGTTGTTTAAATGTATAATGTATTTTTTTACGGATACTTATTTTATTCAGATATTTGAATAAGGGGGAGGGGCATATATTTTTTAAGTATTTATTTTTCAGATTTTTGCTTAATTAGATGTAAATCTGTCAGTTTAATGTAGTTTAGTAAATATAGTTTATTGTAGTATCTATTCCCTATTGCCATTTGTTTCATCAGCAGAGTACAGGTGTGCTGCAGCACAATTATTTTCTAGAAATTAGAAAATAAATAGGATCATTTCATCAACAGAGCTTGGATCGCGGACCGAAGCTCCCTTTCCCCTCTTATGGAAGCTTCATCTCCACCCTGAATCACAAAAGAGAGTCAGGCAGCCACAGTCTTTCTTCTCCGCTCCTGCTACCTGCAGTCAAACAAGGTCAGACTGCTTCCAGCGCTGCCAGTTTTGGCTATTTCTTGTTCCATAACTTGATTTTGTTTATATTATTAAACACATTTTATCCATTCATAGTCTGTGCTTTAGGTATACAAGCAGGTAACTCAAGAAAGGGTTACTATGGCTTTAAAATGATATGCATGAGTGATTTAAAGGTAGTTCCCTTTTACAACAACAAAAAAAACCTCATTGCATTTCAAAGCAGTCCATTTGGCTGCTTTGAATTAATAACCACTTCACTGTTTCAAGCAGATGTTTTCCTTTCTTTGTCTTGGAGATCAAAGATGTTGTCAGTGTGATGCATTCATCTTCAAGTCTGTGACAAGGCACAAGTGTGTTCATGCCTAACATGTCTTTAGCACAGATGAGCTGGGGACTTGTTAGGAAGACTCTGCATGGACTGGGGCCGGACGCAGTGCTAAAGCCCTTTAAATGTTCTCACTTTACATTGTAAATTCACTGGGTAAACCTTGAAAACGTCAGATGTTACTACTCTAGGCCACAAGTACAAATCTTTTTGTGAATCTTAACTCATCAGCTTTAATCAGTGCATTTGTTGAGAATTAAAGGACTAGGGTGCCTTTAAATATAATAACACTCTGTGCTGATGGTGATTGTATGTTACCAGGTGGTTGTTGGGATGCTGAGAGTCATTGTTTAGATAGTTGTTTCTGATAAGATAATGACAAATAATTGTTAGCTGTAGAGTGATTGCAAAAATCCCCCTGGAGAGCATGATGAACGGCCCACCTTGCTCATATTGTGAGTTGCTGTCTTAATTCTTTCTGTGTGGGTTTGTTTTCAGTGAGAGAGCTTCCCCCAATATGTCCAGATGTGAGACAGAAGCATCGTATCTCTATTGATGTTCTCCCTCCAGAGGTGAAGGCTCGTTTTGTCTCAGAACCCATTATTCCCATTCGGACCAAAACCGCCAAAGAGTTTCAGTACGTACTTCTTCCTTAAGTCAACCTGCAGTATTTCCAGGTCAGTTACAGTGTTTTTTAATTGTGTCTTTGTCCGGCTGTAGGGACGATGTTGAAAGGGCAACTATCTCAGGGGATTGGAAGCAAGTCCATGATTTCTACTCGACCACATTTGACTCATTTTTGGAACTCAATGGTGCATTTAAGGTGTGTTGAACCTCCCAATACAGTGTCATGTTCATGTTTTAAAAGTATTTACTAGATTGCTGTTGATTGGTTTTATATTGGTTGAAATCTCTTTTGAGTGTAAGCATACTTTGCCAAAAAGGCCCAAATTAACCACAGCTTTTAGGGTGAATTATCAGTTAATTTAGTGTGTGTAAAATATAACAACAAACATTTAAAATATAATTGTTAATAATTTACTAGTTGCTAAATTATTAATGGAATATAATTGACTTGTCTAAATGTGTTTTTATTTAGGCTTTTGAATAATGGTCAGTTTTATGAATGAAACCTCCTTTTAAGTGTAGCCAAAGTTTTAATGAGAACTCTTGGAAGTCAGTGGAAAAAGTAACCATGAAAGTCAGGAAAGGAGGAAAACTGAACGTTTTGGTCTCCAAATGAATCAGTGAGCTCATTCAGGGAATAAAAAAAACAACATCTGCATATGGTTTCATCAGAAAATCTTATTCTTATATGAGCTGAATGTTTTACCATCCGTTTTATATATGAAGTATATATAAAACACACCATGTAAGTGGATGGTAGAAGTATGATTAATGATTTTATGTTTTCATTTTCTTTTCAGAAAGAGGCAAATGCTCCCTTCAACACTATTGAAGACTCAGGAATAAACATCAAATTTGTCAATATTGTTTATGATGCCTTACTCCACACTGTAAGTAAGAAACTTTCCATCGCAAGAACTGACTGAAGTTCTCTTGTAATTGAATTACACAGTAAGCCATTGTGCTCTGTCTGTTGTTTTGAATTTGGTTTTAACAAAATTGGTTTAATCTGGCTAATTTGCAGCCTGCGGACACACAGAAATCAGTCCTGAAGGGAATTATTAATAGCTTATTAAGAGAATGGAAAGGGTGAGTAGTGCATTGTGTTCTCTCACTGAAGCGCTAAAAGAGGACATGAAGTCTTTGCAGAAAATAGTGATTAAAAAAGAATCACTGTAAGTTTTGTTTCTGTATTTTTAGGCCTCGCACAAAGGATGACCTTAGAGCGTATTTTGTTCTTGTGCAGGTAACAGCATTGTTTTTGCACACTTGTGTGTTTTCTTTCTGTTTATAAAGAAATGATTAGTTCTGTTTGTCTCTTAAGAACGCTGTTTTCTTTCACTATTACACCCTGGCTTAATGGGCTGATCTTCAGTAGGTTATCAAAAAGTAGCTAACTATATTGAACTGTATTTTTTATTGTTATATAACCAGAACAGTATTTATTTGTCAGAAAAACTTGCTCCAAAATTTGGATCTAAATTAGGGTGTTATAATTAACGTAAGAAGCATGAAAAATTATATATATTAAAAAAATAAATAAAACTAATACATTTTATGAACAAGAATTGCTATCAGTTTGAAATCATAGTGACATCAGCGTGTAACTAAATAATGTTCAACAACAGGGCCAGCATTAAGCAGGGATTATTTAATCTTGTCAGTCGTATCCGATATATGAATCAGTTAATGACTTGAAACGTATGAACAAATTGGTTCACAATAATGAGTCGTTACAGTGCACAGTATGAATGTGAGAGAAGACAGTTTAGGAGAGTGTGTTTTATCTCAGTTTGCTTGCCTGTAAAGCTTTTTGCACAATAAAATGTGATTAACAAATATAGTGGTGTAAAGTTTTGGTGCTCATTGTAAAAATGAGTTTTGAGAACTGCTGAGCTATTGTCACACTACTAAAAATTCTAGCTTCTTTCAGTTTGTTACCCCAACACTGCTGATCTATTCAGTCCTCTTACTGGTGACCAAGCCCATGCCATTAATACAAAATTGCCTTCATTACACATAACCCAAAGACATGTGATACTTTTCTGCTATACCTCTAATTTCCATTTGCAAAATAAGGCAGTTATCTGCATGCGATCCCATAGATGTGCATTTACACAGCAAAATTGCTCTAATCTTTCTTTGATTTGCCCTTTGTGTTGGCAGCCATATTAAACACCCCAGGCTAAGTAAGAGGCGAATCTGAGTTTCAGGAAACTCTTGATCTCCTCTCTCACCACATGGCCCATTGACTCCAGCCATAGCTCTGCTCTGGTGCAGACAGATCATGAGCTAAGTGTTTACTTCACACATGACCAGCGCAGGCTGGCTTGGGACTGTCCAAATAAGGACACAGCCACTGGATTTAAGCCTGGGAAGCCGAAGGCAGAGAGAGAGGCGATGGCTTGGTTAGCCGGGATTTGATTCGTTTTGGGTTTTCAGCTTCATGAAACTTTTTTTTTTCCTCTCCATTTGATGGGGATCAGTAGTGGTGAGAGTTAGACGTTTTCATAAACAGAAGCATGTACAGATGTCGGTCTTCTCCAGAGTTCGCATATAGCGGTATTCATCTCCAGACTGTTGATGGGCTCTCTGACCTACATTTCTCTGGAGGACATGATTAAATTGAAAAACAGAGGCAATTATTGGGCTGATCTGTCTGCCACTAATGTCAGGCAGCCTCTGTATTATTTGCATTTGCCGTGCCTAAGGAAGGGATGAGGTCATACTGGAGAGGAAAAGAGCTGGTTTCCGCTGCAGTGCCACTTCTTATTAAAAGCCAGACTTGTTTCTCTGCTCCTAAATGAAAAGTTATATTTCCTTTTTGAAGTTTGCTGAAATTCCTCTCTGTGTCACAGAACCCTCAGTACACCAGCCCAGCCACATATGTCATCTATGCACACTTACTGAGGCAAATGGCAGCCCTGGCTGAAGCGGACCACCATTTCCTGATGCACTGGTTTAAAAAGTGAGTCTGTACAAGAGAGCAATTCACAACGGAAAAGTCTAGCTCCTTTGCCTTGATTTCTTTTAAATAAATGAGCTATTTGGCTTTATTTGCATTCTAAGTAGTTGTGGTTTTAATTGTGAAATGTGTCAATCCAACAAACAGCGCTAGCCAGTGTCAATGCATTACACAAGTTGACAGTAAAAAAGAAGTGTGTATGGATTATATCTTCCTGCTTACGATATGTTTCATCTTTCAGGCTGCCTCAGAAGCGTTTCAAACAGCTGGTGGAGCGCTTGCAGCTCTTCATCACTACCCGCCTATTTCCTGCCAAACCAGAGGAGTTGCCGCCCATGGCCAAATGCTCCTGGTGGATTCCCTCAGCCACTAAAGTCCTTTCCCTGCTTAGTGAGTACTACTGTGCTGGCCACTAGGTAGGGCCTAGAGAAAGTCAAGGTGCTTTCTCGTAATTCTTTACAACTGATTCTGAACCAAAAGAATCTTAACATTGGTCTTGTTTCAACAGATGCTGCAAACAGCATTTCCTCTCCCCCTATCATCCCTTTCACTGATTTCTACAACCTAACATTGGACCACATAGACTTTATGGAGGATTACCACACGTGGCAGTCTCACGGAAATTCAAACAGGTGTGACAACAAAAATATAATTTCACATAACGCTTCAAAAATTTGTGTTTTGTCTTGTTCTTTGTCATTAAAACAAAAAATTTGCTGGAGAGGCAAAATTGCGTTAGATAATAAGACTTGGTTTCAGACAATATTTTATTTTTATTTTTACAATATTGTTTTTTTTTTTCTTATTTTAATTAGCATAATGAAATGTTTTAAGCATAAATCATTTCCTGCCTAAAAATGACTTTGTTGTTAGATTTATGCGTGAAACATGTCATTAAAATACAGTGCCATTTAAAAGTTTGGGGTCAGTAAGATTTTTAAATTAGTTGTATTTATTCATTTATTTATTTAATTTTTTATTAGTATGAATGCATTAAATTGATCAGAAGTGACAGTAAAGACATTAATAATGTTATAATGTGCTTTTTATTCTTGTGAACTTTCTATTCATCAGTCCAGAATCTTGAAAAAAGTGCATCACAGTTTTCACAAAAATATTAAGTAGCACAATTTTTTCAGCATTGATAATAATAAGAAGAAATGTTTCTTGAGTACCACATCAGCATATTAAAATAAAAGGTGAAGGACTCTGTGACACTAATGACCGAAGTAATGGCTCCTAAAAAATTCTGCTTTGAATAAATTACATTTTAAAATATATCAAAATAAGAAAGAGTTGTTTAAACTGTAATAATATTTCTGTACAAATATATGGTTACAATTTATTTTAAGGTGTTCTTGTTACGGTGTAATTATACATTTAAGTGTTGAGCAATATGAGCAATATTGTTATTGAGTAATATTAATTAACTATATGTATTTATATTAATTAACTATATGTATTTACTATATGGTTAGGGTTAGGATTAGGGTTTGGCTTAGGGTTACTTGCGTGTAATTATCCATAATTTATTGTTATTAGAATAGTAAGTACATGTAACATGTGAAACAAGGACACCTTAAAATAAATTTTTACCAAATATATAATACATACAGGATAACTGTTTTACTGTATTTTTGATTAAATAAATGCAGCCTTCGGTCAGCATAAGAGACTATTGTATGCTTAAAAATGAAAAGACTATTGTGATTAGAAGAATGAACTTAATATAAGATATTTTAGTCTGTCACCAGTGAACACTTTATACTCCTACCCAAGACCAAGTAATTTCTGATCTATATCTTCTCAGGTTCACCTTCTGTCAGTTCCCCTTCATCCTCTCCACAGTGGTGAAGAAGGCCATCATCCAGAGAGACTCTGAACAGCAGATGATCAGCATGGCCAGGGTGAGAATTCACCTGCACAATGACTATAATTCACCTACTCTGACTATAGCTAAAACTGTCTTAAGATGAACAATCTAGTCTCTGTATGGGAAAATATGTGTTCCAGTCAGAGAGTATTTTCTGATAACAATCCTAGCTTGGGTGGGGCAGCCATTCCTATGGCTCCCTCCCAAACATATGTGTCCAGACTGTAGGATAAACAGACACGTGGCTGGAGAATAATATCATCATACACCGCAAGTAGACAGACATCATCTGTCTAAGAAATGTGTTACTCAGAAACAAGAAATATAGAGGCATTGAATAAAACCTAGATGTTCTGCAAACTTGTTTGTTGACTGACAAATGCATTCCTCTCTGTGTCCAATGCAGCAAACCCTGGTGGACAAGGTTTCTCGCAGGCAGAGGGTGGATATGAGTCTGCTGTTTCTCAACATTAAAGTTAGGCGTCTGCAGCTGGTCAGTGACTCACTGGATGAGGTAATACTACTCGGTCCCAATCTGTAAACGTAGTATTGTCTCTGTTCCTGTAGATGTTACCAGGAGCTCCCTTGAACCACTGAAAACTAGTTAGCTCTAGAGGAGGACATACTTTTGTATTGGATGCATTGCTCTGTATAAAGTAGCACAAATCTATGTTTTGTTTTCCTAGGCTGAGAGGACTTTCAGCCTACAGCATGTACATTATGTTCTGGAAAGTTCTAAGTGTGGCTAAGACTTAATTTGGAAAAATAGCCCCTCCATAAATGTGTTCCTGTTTTAATAGCTTTCGAGAAAGCGAGCAGACCTGAAGAAAAAACTGAAAGTGACGTTTGTTGGGGAAGCGGGGTTGGACATGGGTGGACTCACAAAAGAGTGGTTTCTTCTCCTGATTCGACAGATTTTTCACACAGACTATGGTAAGACAGTCAGGACAAAGAGTGCCAGTTTTGGACAATATAGAGTTTTATACAGTATATACATAATTTTTTTAAATACAATGAACTTGTATTAAAAGTCTTTATAATGAACCAACACACATATATACAGTGTGTCTGTGTGTGCATATATATATATACACACACACACAATGAGAGCAGTCAAAAGAATGAGCATAATTCTTAACACTGTCTGACAAAAAAAAAAAAAAAAACATTCTTAGGAAGTAGTGTAAAAATTGTGGATCTTATGAGAGTTGTCACACTCGGCTGAAGCAAGGAGAACGCAGGAGACGAGGAGAACAATCAACATTCCTTTAATGAGGATATCAGGAAACATGGAGCACAGGGGTGAGACAAACACGGAATGACGATCAAGACCGGACACAAAGGCAGGGAATCACAGGACTTAAAAACACTAGGGAATCAAGATAATTAATAAAACACAGCTGGGGACTAATAAACCAATGACAAGGACAGGAACAGGAAAACCAAATAAGGACATGGAAACACTGGGAACGTGGAAACACAAGACACAGGGACAAAAGTCTGACATCATGCCCCCCTCCAGAAGGCGCGTCCTCACGCCGTACAACATCCAACGGGGAGGGGGGTGGGCGCTCTGGAGGCCTCCAGGGACCAGGAGACATGACAGACGGCCTCCAGGGCGGCGCCCGTTCCGGAACCCACAGTGGAGCAGGGAGCTCGGGAAGCCATGGCGGGAGCAGGGAGCTTGGGCGGCCATGGTGGGTCAGGAGACTCGGGAGGCCATGGCGGTGCAGGGAGCTCAGGAGACCATGGCGTAGCCGGGAGCTCGGGCGGCCATGGCGGAGCAGGATCTGCCTCCGAGGCCGCGGCCCCAGCCCCCACCCCGGCCTCTATGATCGGAGCCATACTACCCTCCCCCCTAAAAAAAAAATACTTGGGGAAGCTTACGGGGCTTAACGGGGGGTCAGGAGCCCTCACTGGGCTTAACGGGGGGTCAGGAGCCCTCCGTGGGCTAAACTTGGGAACAGGAGCCCTCACTGGGCTTAACTCGGCAACAGGAGCCCTCCGTGGGCTTAAGTCGGGAACTGGGAAGTGCTTACGAGGAACTGGCACTGGAGGGTGCTCTGGAGGAGCAGGCACAGCCAAGCGCTTTCGAGGAGCAGACATTGGAGCGTGTGCTGGGCTGGAGTGAGCCACGGACATCGGGTTGGCTTTCTCCGTGGTCGGCGGACTTGAGGGAGCCGTGGACGGCGGCGGGCTTGAGAGAGCCCCGGACGTCGGGTTGGCTTTCCCCGTGGTCGGCGGGTTGGGTTACCCCACGGACGACAGACTTGAGGGAGCCGCAGACGGCGGATTGGCTTTCCCCGCGGATGGCAGACTTGAGGGAGCTGTGGACGGCGGCGGGCTTGAGAGAGCCCCGGACGTCGGGTTGGCTTTCCCCGTGGTCGGCGGGTTGGGTTACCCCACGGACGACAGACTTGAGAGAGCCGCGGACGGCGGGTTGGCTTTCCCTGCGGACGGCGGACTTGAGGGAGCCGCGGACGGCGGGTTGGCTTTCCCCGCGGACGGCGGACTTGAGGGAACCGCGGACGACGGCGGGCTGGTGGCGTCATCGAGAGCCGTCGCCGCGGTGAGCCCGCAGAACTCCCAGGCATACTCCCCAAAGGGGAGATCTCGGCGGGCAAGGGCGATGAGGTGCTGGAGGAACCGCGAAGGGAACTTCCATATTTGCAACTTCCATAGCCGCGGAGGGAAAACAAGAAAACAAAAAGACTTTCAAAAAACGGAAAACAAAAACGGGGAGAGGGAGCGCCGTTTACTTTCAGTTTGGTCCGGTATTCTGTCACGCTCGGCTGGAGCAAGGAGAACGCAAGAGACGAGGAGAACAATCAACATTCCTTTGATGAGAATATCAGGAAACATGGAGCACATGGGTGAGACAAACACGGAATGACGATCAAGACCGGACACAAAGGCAGGGAATCACAGGACTTAAAAACAATAGGGAATCAAGATAATTAATAAAACACAGCTGTGGACTAATAAACCAATGGACAGGAACAGGAAAACCAAATAAGGACATGGAAACACTGGGAACGTGGAAACACAAGGCACAGGGACAAAAGACTGACAAGAGTAAAGAAACAGTAATGAAATCAAAATAAAGAAAAAGAAAGTTGATGTAGTTAGATGAACTTACATAATTAAATTAAAACTACCTGCACCACAATTGTGCGGTTACATAAACTAAAGCTCTCTGTAGAAGCCTCCATTCTTATGTGGCTCAGAAACAGCAAAAATCAGAAAATCTTGATAAATTTATTAAGTGTCAGGTACTTTTCTAATAACACAGCAATGATAAAGTGAAAATAAATGATAAGGTAAAAAAAAGATATTTAAAATATTAAAGTGTCTGGTTCAACAGGGTTCCCCCATCTTCACACAGATCTTCAACAGATCACTGGAGCTGTGCGAAGTCCCCTCATGCTTCAAACGCTCCACCATCATCCCCGTCCCAAAGAAACCCAAAATTACAGGACTTAATGACTACAGACCTGTGGCTCTAACGTCTGTGGCCATGAAATCATTCGAAAAACTGGTTTTGGCTTATCTGAAGGACATCACTGGACCCCCTGCAGTTTGCCTACAGAGCAAACAGGTCTGTGGATGATGCAGTCAACATGGGACTGCGCTTCATCCTGCAGCATCCGGACAGACCAGGTGAGGATCCTGTTTGTTGACTTCAGCTCCGCTTTTAACACCATCATCACGGACACCCTTCAGAATAAACTAACTCAGCTCTCCGTGCCCACCTCTGTCTGTCAGTGGATCACCAGCTTCCTGACAGACAGGCAGCAGCTAGTGAGGCTGGGAAAATACACATCCAGCACTCGTATGATCAGCACTGGAGCTCCTCAGGGCTGTGTTCTCTCCCCACTGCTCTTCTCCCTGTACACCAATGACTGGACATCTAAAGACCCCTCTGTCAAGCTCCTGAAGTTTGCAGATGACACCACACTGATCGGCCTCATTCAGGATGGTGACGAGTCTGCTTATAGACAGGAGGTTAAGGAGCTGGCAGTCTGGTGCAGTCTTAACAACCTGGAGATCAACACGCTCAAAACTGTGGAGATGATCGTGGACTTCAGGAGAAACCCCCCTGCACTCCCCCCACTCACTATCTTGAACAGCATTGCAACGACAGTGGAGTCATTCAGGTTCCTGGGCACCACCATCTCCCAGGAGCTGAAGTGGGACATTCACATTGACTCCATTGTTAAAAAGGCCCAGCAGAGGTTGTACTTCCTTCATCAGCTGAGGAAGTTCAATCTGCCACAGGAGCTGCTGAAACAGTTCCACTCCGCCATCATCGAATCTGTCATCTGCATGTCAATAACTGTCTGGTTCAGCTCAGCTACCAAATCTGACCTCAGAAGACTACAGAGGGTTGTCCGAACTGCTGAGTGAATCATTGCTACAACCCTCCCCACTCTCCAAGAACTGTACTCATCCAGAGTGAGCAAAAGGGCTGGCAAAATCACTCTGGACCCCACACATCCAGCACAGTCCCTCTTTGAACTGGTCGACGCTACAGAGCTCTGAGCACCAGAACGGCCAGGCACAGGAACAGTTTCTTCCCTCAGGCAATCCATCTCATGAACACTTGACAATAAGCATGAAACACACAAGTCTATTATTTATTCACCACACTTCCCTTTTTTTTTTTCCTTCTTCTTTCCATTTCATATTTGCACATATCAGACCTGTACACACATTTGCCTAATATATTTGCACATATTTACACATATCAGACCTGCACACACATAATTGTCTATATTATATATTGTGTTTTTAACTGTTTTGTACATGCCTATATTTGTATATTTGTTTACTATTCTTTTATTATCTGTGTCCTGTCCTGTTGCTGTCTTTCTGTTGCACTGTAGAGCTTCTGTCACTACAACAAATTCCTCGTATGTGCAAACATACTTGGCCAATAAAGCTCATTCTGATTCTGATTCTGATTCTTATTGTAAGAAAGCATCTTCAGGACTTCAAGTATCAGACTTCCAGTCATTAATGCTCATTTGCATAATTTATTTAGCGTGTGTAAATAAATAACAAAATCAGTGGGTGCTGCTCATTCTTAGTGAATAGTAATTGTTCTTTTCTGTGTCTGTGTGTCATGTTGCAGGCATGTTCACGTATGTGAAAGAGTCCCAGTGTCATTGGTTCAGCAGCTGGAAATGTGACAACTACTCTGAGTTCCGATTGGTTGGAGCCGTATCCTTTCATTTCCCTGCAGTTTATACAGTATAGGTGGTCACGTGTGGGTGTGACAAACTTAAAATAGCACATAAATACAGAGTCAGCTCCCATTTGGCACATACATCTGATGTTCATTCTCGTCCTTCTGTTTTCTGGTGGGAAATGTATTTTCTGCCACCAATCTGTGCTGTGATGATGTGAAAATGGAGCATATGCTATTTTTATGCCATGTGATTTGTAAATGTCAAGAACACAAGGTTATAATGCAATATGATGCTAATGACAGATGCACAGACATAGTTATGGTTATGAAATGGTTTTGTAAGTAATGCGGTGCGTGAGCAGGCACGTGTTAGAGTCGAGAACTGGTCCATACGGTGCTCTCGGGGACGTGTGGGGAGAGACACGGTGGCAGCCAAAGCCTACCATGTCCTGCTGTTACCCCTCTAATTGTCCCCTCTGGCTTAGGCTTCTCAATGCATGTTGCTGCAGGTCCAGCCCATGGCCTCAGAGCTCCCTCTCCTTCAGCACAGAATTGCTGTGTCACATTAGTGAAAAATTATGAAATAAAGAATCTTTTGTTTTGTCTCGTTCGGAGCAGCCAGGGCTCGGTTTGTGTTGTCTCATCATTGCAGCCCTCATGGAAACTGTCCTGCCTGTCTGCTCTCTCCCCTCTCTCTCTTGAGCTGAGGACTTTTTTCCATCGCCCTCGCTACACATATGGAGAGCACATGGAGCTGAGTTGTCAGCTACAGCTGAAAGCACTTACGTGCAGGGCTCTTCACATTTTCCTCTAAATGTATTGTACACCTGTTGGGTGTTCTTCCATGCATCTTGCTGTGCTGCTATACTGTAGGTGATGCTGCGATATTAGCAAGTCTTAAATAACTCGTGTAAGATGTGCAACACTAGTGGCACAAACAGATTAGCCAAAGTGTTTTAACCACTCCCTTCATCTTCAGTTGGTATTAAATTGGGCTGCTCCAACAGATTACAATTCCATTTGCTGCCACTAGTTGCATAGAAAATTACAGACTTTAAAGTTGAGATGAAAAGGAAGTAGCGAGTCATATCTTTTCTTCAGTATTATGACATACTTTTGAGTGAAAAAGAAAAAAATGTAGGGCAGGGACTTGTTTCTGTCCATTGGTTGTTGATTGGATGGAGGCAGATCTGAATGTGAGCTTGTGGTCGATTGTAAGAATGAGGCAGGGTTTAAGCAGACAAAATAATTGGAGAAGTTCGCCATACATCATCAGAGCCAGTAGACTTTAGTTTAAGTTACAGCAATGAATCATTATTGCTACTTGGTATTGCTAGTCAGAAGTTGGTGGTTTTAGTGGAAGGGCATTCTTATTCAAGAGAATGCTAGTACATTAGCATATAGAGTCCTCAAAGCTAACATACATACACTAAAAGGCACAAAACGTACACTTTTATTTTAATGAGTCTGTAATGATTGAAATGTTCTACCTTGAAGGCAAAGCATGAGAATACAGGAGAGGAGGTACATAAGGATTTTGCGTTTCCACTTCTCATTGGCTGTGTCCGAAACCCAAAAAATGCTTATATGTATCCTTCACTGCCTATGATAAACTTTTGTTCAAAAGTTTGTAGTTGATAAGATTTTATGTTTTTGAAAGGAATCTCTTATGCTTACCAAGTCTGCATTTATTTGATCAAAAATACAGTAAAATAGTAATATTGTTAAATATGTTATGAAAATAACAGTTTTCTGTTTAATAATATTTTAAAATATAATTTACACCTGTGATGCCAAAGGTGAATTTTCAAAGCAGAAAAATTTCTTACTATCATCGGTGTTGAAAACCGTTGTGCTGGTTAGTATTTTGGTAGAAACTGTGTTTTTTGGCTTTTTTTTTCAGAATTCTTTGTTGAATAGAAGTTAAAAAAGAAGAGCATTTATGTGAAATAGAAATCTTTTGCAATATTCTAAATATCACTTTTAAAAAAAAATGAATGCATTCATTCTGAATAAAAGTATTAAAGGGATAGTTCACCCAAAAATTAAAATTCTGTCATCATTTACTCACCCTCAAGTAGTTCCAAACCTGTATGAATTTCTTTGTTTTGCCGAACACAAAGCAATATATTTTGAAGAAAGTTTGTAGCCAGGCTTTTTTGGGGCACCATTGACTTCCATAGTAGGAAAAAAAATACTATGGAAGTCAATGGTGCCCCAGAACTGCTCTGTTTCCCACATTCTTCAGAATATCTTCCTTTGTGTTCAGCAGAACAAAGACATTCATACAGGTTTGGAACTACTTGAGGGTGAGTAAATGATGACAGAATTTTCATTTTTGGATGAACTATCCCTTTAATTCTTTAAAAAAAAAAATCTTACTCACCCCAAACTTTTGAATGGCAGTGTAGTTAAAATAAGTAAACCAGATATCCATTTGCATGGTTATGACTAAAACTCAATTGACCTTGCCTATTGATCATTAAATGTGACATGGAAAGCAGAGTGTTAAAGGTGCTTTCATATAAACCGCTGCCTGTTAGATCATTGGCCATCAAGCAGTGAGGAAGCTGCCTTTTATGCCATTTATGATGTAGCCATTGTGTAACAGAAGGCTGGATATGTGTGTGTCAGGTTTGTGAATCCCTCCAGCTGTGCACACTTAACCCCACCTGTCAGCTCATGGGCTTGGCTGTGTACAACAGTATCACACTGGACATCCGCTTCCCCCCTTGCGTCTACAAGAAGCTGCTGACCCCGCCCATTGTCCCATGTGACCTCGACACCCCCGTCGGCATGGCGACCCTCACCCTGGACGACCTCCAGCAGATTATGCCTGTATGTACACAAGCTGTGTGACACACCACATGGTATCATATTCAATCCAGCCAAATCTTGACGAACACACATTTATCAATCACTGATGGGTGAACCACCAGCTGTCACTGTGTAGTGTGGTGTTTTACTCCAATATAAAGTAATCCAGCATCTCATATAGCATATATGCACTATTTAGGATGTGATGCTCATTATATGGTGACATTGAGCTCACTCAGCCATATATAAACAGTGTAGATGGCTGACAGAAATAGCTCTTGCATCATCTTTTGCACTTCCAGGGTGTCACGCAGCCTTCACAGACTCACACACTCCTGTTGTCTAGTCGCCTGGATGCAATTAATAAGCCTCAGATGGTGCATTGTTCTGAGGACAGCAGTAATAGTGCTCTGCTGGCTTTCAGCTCTGCTGATAAAGTCATGCCTGTCTTGTGAATCTCACAGCAGCCTTTGAAGTAGCATGCTTTTCTTTCTTTTGAACTCCTTAACCCTTCAAATGCTGGTTTCTCGTGTTCTGTTTCAAATACAGCTAAATATCAAGTAAGAGTATCCCATTACTGTTACATATTGAAAAAAAGAAGAAAATAGCAAGCAAACAAACAATCAAATGATTGTCTGAATGTATACAAGTCTAATTTTACCATTCAAATGTTTATGGTCAGTACAATTTTTTTCAGCAAGGGTACTTTAATAGAATTTAATTTAACAAAAAAGACATCTATAATGTTACAAATAAATGCTGTTCTTTTGATCTCTCTCTATTAATCAATGGATCCTAAAAAATGTATTACAGTTTCTAGAGAAATGTTAAGTAGCACAACTGTTTTCATTGAAAATAAGCAGCAAATCAGCATGTTGGAATGAATTAATTACATTTCTTATTTAAAATTTTAATAATAGTTCACAATGCTAATGTGATTAAATAATGCATCCTTGGTGAAAATATGACTTTTTTCTAAAACATCAAAAAAAGCTTACCTAAAAAACCTACTCCAAACTTTTGAATGATAGTGCACAGTAGTCTACTTGTTTCGCTAACTTTAAACTAGGAGAAAACAAAAATTTAAGTAACTGGACTTCTGAATCTTGTAGTTACTGAGATACCGGTCTTGTTGCCACTACATTTTGTGACAATTAGCCCTGGTCTCCCCTATGTCATGTGAGTTGGGTTTTTTTTTTGTTTGTTTGTTTTTGAAAATGGTATATTATTAAACTTAGCAAGATCACAGGCAAAATTTTAAATACATTTAATTTCAAACACATGGGATAATAATGGCTGACTGGTTCCAGTGTACTTCTAAGCTATGTTTTCTTGTGGTGACATAATGATATCCTTGTTCAAATTCAGCCAGTGCCTCTCTTCATGTGTCCAGCAGAGGGCGCCCAATATTAGCGATTTCTTCTGCAGTAACGCTCTTTGTCATAATACAGACTATTATGTATGCTGAAATTTAACGTACAATAGGTTGATTGTATTTTGAAATACTAGTTAAGCTCTGTTTTCGTATTGATTCCCCTTCACTCTCGTGTTACTGCAGAGTCAGATTTAAATGAGCCAGATGTTCTGTTTTAACGGTCTCTGGCTTCCTCCAAACTTACATAACTGCCTGCGGGCGTTGTTTGCTTCCTTGTTTCAAACTTTTTTCCAAAGGTAACGTTAATGTGGATATGGGATCTCTAAAGCTACTTTCTTAAGATGAAAAACTAGATTTCCGGAATTTGCGTAAAACAGCACAGACATCTCATTTGCTACCATTTTACAAAAATAAAGTGCTGCCTATAACAGAATATTTACTGCTATCAGAGTCACGGAAAAAAAAAAAAAAAAAAAACTCACGTAATGCCACATACAGTATGATGAAACTTGTATTCATCTCTATTTTTTTCATTGTCAGTGCATTTAAGCTTTATTATGATTTGTATAGATTAGTGTCCCTTCTTCTGCATAGTTTGCTAAATTAGAAATACAAAGTATAGGGCATATAAAAAAGCTAGGAATTCATAAAATCACACGTTTGTCAAATGCGAGTTCTTCTGTGTGCATTTTAGGATCTTGCTCATGGACTTGGGGAACTCCTCAGCTATGAAGGAAACGTTGAAGAGGACTTCTATACCACGTTTCAGGTAAGTCCCCTCTAAACTTGACCTGCATCAGGATGTTTGCTCTCATAGACTTGTTTCTCGTTACATGGTATCTAATAGATAAGTGTGTTTGCCTGATTGAACTAGGTGATAAAGTCTGCAGATAATCAAAGCGGAGGTCATTTCTGTAATTTTTTTCATCTAGGTTTTTCAGGAAGAACTTGGAGTGGTCAAGTCATATAATCTGAAACCAGGAGGGGACAAGATCCCTGTAACCAACCTAAACAGAAAAGGTGAGAGAGTCTTCACTCTCTAGTTAAGTGCATGACTGGATTTTCCCTTTTCAACATGAATTTTCTCATTGTGTTATTTCCACTACTGAAGGATCAATCTGTTTGTCCCTGCACAGAATATGTCCAGCTCTACATTGATTTCCTGCTGAATAAGTCCATCTACAGGCAGTTTGCTGCTTTCTATCATGGTTTTCATAGCGTTTGTGCCTCAAATGCCCTGATGGTGAGTTTGTATAGTTTTCGCCAAAATACTAACTTGGTAATTAAAAGGAATTCCTTAGGGGAATACTCTGGAAGCAAGTAGAAGCCAAGAAACAGCTTGACATTTAACTGCAGCTAGTCATTTTTAACAGCTAACGGTGTTGTGAGGCACAGCAAGCCCTGGAATACTCTACAAGTGGCTCTCAGACAGAGAGAGTTTCAGGGGCAGGAGAGAGGGCAGGGTCTGTGGGCCGTTTTGTGTGTATGTGTGTGTGTGTGTGAAGGCTACATCTGTGTATGGGCTGTCCCTTCCCCCTCTTTTGGAAGGGTGCCCTGTAACTGGCCCTGCTTTGTTTGTTCAGTCTCCATACCGTATCCAGGCTCTTCAGCTACTGGCTGGGAGAGACCTCAGACTCAAGGTTGTATAGAATGTATACATAGAAATTGCAAGTCTCTTGTCCTGCTTAGCATGTCATTTGAAATCTGAACAAAGACTCAGTTTCTTGCAGATTTTTCACAGCTCATGAGTATGTCACTTAACATGGTCTCCTCCATGTTTAAACACAGCCAGTCCTGACCGAACTAGCTAGTTTTAATAAACTAGAATGAACTAACTAGTTTTAATGTTTTCTTATTTCTTTTCTGTTTTTTAAACACTCTAAACAGGTCCTTCCATTAGTCATATTTGTCTGACTATGAAAGAGTATGTTAATAATAATAATAATGTTTATTTTTGTTATTATTATTATTATTATTACTACTACTAACAAAGCAATTACTTTTGAAGTACTTCTTTAAAGTAGTTGGTAAGAAAACACAATATAGTAAATGTGTAAGAAAATATAGTAATAGGAATAATAATACAATATAATAAAATGTAACTGTATAATAAATTATAAGAAAATAATTATCATTAATAATAGTAATAACAACAACAATGTGACATTAGTTTTGGTTTAAATTATTCTTGATTATTATTCTTTCAGACAATATGAAAATAGATTTCTTTTCATTACTGAATATCTGTTTCAGTTTACAATATTGTCTGAATAAATACCTAGAATAATTTAAAGAGACCAAAACAATTATGACATTGTTGACTTCCTTCATGAACTCTTTAGACACTTTTCTATTTTAGTTTACTAATTACTGAACTCTGATCTGCAGAACTTGAAGTTGTGTTTTTGTTGTTGCTTGTTATGCAGTTGTTTTGTAGTTTGTTGACATTCAAGCAGTTTGCTAGTTAATAGTTCCTAACTAAAATTCTTGTGTCTTAACAAATGTTGAGGGAGTATTTTAAACTGTGTGCTGGAATAGTCTGTGTAAGAAACCACATTTACCAATACACATTTTCTTTCTTATTGCAAAATTTTCTTTTGTAAGAACAATAGTGACTTGCAGCGAGCCTAAAATAAGCACGAGAGAGTGTTCAGGATGATATTTTGTATTTGTTGGATATTTTTCTCTATGCACCAGGGAAAATCATAAATTACACATTTGTTTATCTTAGCGATGATTCAGCCTCGATTTAGACTTCCCAATATGGTGCTACCTCAGATTGCTCTCTTAATCAAGAGATGCACACATAAAAAAGAAAAGCAGAGGGAGAGTTATTTCATCTGACCATTTTAAGAAATGTTCAGCCTGTGAGTCATTGGTTTCTCTCTGGGTTCACTGAACTGCACAATCACTAGTTGCTCTGCTCAGTTTTTTTTTTCCTCTTGAATGCTGTAGGATCAGCTATAGATGTGTCCAGTTGATTATTTAAACAGTGTGACCGCGGTGGTGAAATAGTGTCACAATGAGAATAGATAAACATGGTTTTAGACCTCCTCTGGCCTAATTCCACTGGCCGTGATCAACTTTAGACCCTCCCCATCTTTAGCGATTACGCAATAATTGACTGTGTCCCTGGCTGCTTATGTAAGGGACTCTGTAACGGTAATATCTGACTCGTTGGTCTTGGTGTAATGTGAGGTGGGAGGGGTGAAGTGGAGGGTTAGGGGAAGGGAAGGACATGACAGATTGGTTTGGACCATTGCTATCTATTCTGTGGCTTAAAGACCTATCTTTATCTTTCAGCCTTTCACACTGTCTGATTTTTTCTCAACACAATGCACAGCACGGTCTGTGTATGTTCAGGGTGTGGCAACAGCTATATTTTGATGAGATGGATATTTTACAAGGTTTCATACCAATACAGAGTAATTTTATTTTACTGTTAGTTTACCTTTGTCATCTTTTTCTTTTTTTGGGAGGGGTTAGGGGTGTGAATAAGCACAAATGCAAAACATTATGTTTAATATGCTGCTCTGACTGTGTCCTCTAAGTAATATGTTGATTTTTTTTTTTTTCCTTTTGATATCAATCAGTTACTGCACACCCACACAAACTATTTTACCAGGAATCTTCTGCTTTCATTGTTTTAAATTGTTGTTTGAAGAACATACGAGTCAGACTAACGTTTTTGGTTATTTTGGCATGTCTTCCTATTTTTAAAGTTGTATTTATTTATTTATTTATTTTTTGCTATTTGTTAACATTAGTTACATATATAAGCATTATATACAGTATATATATATATATATATATAATACATTATGTATCATAAACTAATAATAAACAATAATTTTTAAAGCATTTATTAACCACGGTTAACATTAAGATACCATTCAGTGTAATTTAGTCTTATAACACTGTTAATAATAATTCAGGCTTGTTCATAATGCACTACTATTCAAAGTTATTTAAAGAGATTAATACTATAATTCAGCAAAGACAAATTAAATTGATCAAAAGTGACTGTGAAGATATTTGTAATGTTACAAAACATTTATATTTTAAATAAATGCTGTTGAAATTTCTATTCATCAAATAATCCCAAAAACACAGTTGTGCTGCTTAATATTTTTGGGAACCTTTTTTCAGCATTGATAGTAATATGAAGAAATGTTTCTTGAGCACCAAGTCAGCATAATGTGATACTGGAATTAAGGCTGCTTAAAATTCAGCGTTGCCATCATAGGAATATTACAGTTTATTCAAATAGAAAACAGTTGTTTTAATTTGAAATATTTCTTACTATTACTGTTTTTACTTTATTTCGATCAAATGCAGCCTTGGTAGGCATTAAAAGACTTCTTTCAGAAACATTAAAAAATCCTACCGACCCCAGATTTTTGAACAATAGTGATTTATAATGACTGTTTAAAATATATTAGTATATGTAGAAACAGACATTAACTAAGACTAATAAATGCTGTAAAATTCATTATTAGCTCTTGTTAGCTTTTGCCAGTGTTAAACAATGTCCTTGTATTGACCTTGTATATGAAGTGTTACCCATACATTGTTTGTGCCAAAGATTACATGCAGGTTAGGGGGTGTAATTAAAGGCATTTTTTAAACATGTTATTTAATTTAACAGTTTTCTCTGCAAATATGCATTAACATAATCACAACAATGATAGTATAATAAGGACTCATTAAATCTGTCTTTTATGTAGCTTCTAAGGCCAGAGGAGGTTGAGATCCTGGTTTGTGGAAGTCCTAATCTGGACATGGGCTCTCTGCAGAGAGTGGTGCAGTATGAGGGCTACAGCAAGACTGACCCCACCATCCGGTACATGTTCTGTTTACAATTTTTCATAGTCATGCTCTTACATGCATATCTTTCAGTGGAAATATTACTGTTCACGCTGGTGTTACAGAGCCTTTTGGGACGTGGTGCTGGCATTTCCTTTGGAGCTGCAAAAGAAACTGCTCCACTTTACCACAGGAAGTGACCGCGTTCCTGTGGGTGGAATGGCCGACCTCAACTTCAAGATCTCCAAGATTGATGTCTCCACTGACTGGTAATCATCACATTGGCAGATTGCAGTGAAATGACTCCTGCATGTTCATTCTCTACAGTTTATTTATTCATTTTCTTTGCAGGCTCCCAGTGTCACATACATGCTTCAACCAGATCTGTCTACCTCCATACAAGAGCAAGAAAGAACTACGGCAAAAGTTAACTATTGCCATTTCAAATGCAGAAGGCTTTGGATTGGAGTAAATTACAGTTGTAGATAATTTAAACTGCGTTCACTGAAATGGGCTGTGATAGTTCTAGAATTTGTTTTTTTAACGACCAACAGGGTTGTGCACCAGAATTGAATTGAGAATGCCTTTTAAATTCTAGTTCAGTTACTGAATTTGAATTGTGGTAACAAACAAGATGCAGAATTGCAATTCAAAATTGTATGCAAGGAAGTGGAATTAAAATCATTAAAATATTCAACAAAGTTATATAATAATAATAATAATAATTGAGCACTTAGATCATGTGATGCTGAAGAATGGAGTAATGACTGCTTTGACATCACAGGAATAAATAACATTAAAAAAAAATGAAAATAGAAAATGGTTATTTATTTTATATTGTAATAGTATTTCACAATATTGATGTTTTTACCCTTTTTTGATCAGATAAATTCAGCCTTGGTGAATAGATTCCCAGAAAGCATTGCCTGTGTTAAATTTCTGCAGTAAATTCCACTTCTTGTCATGCCAATTCCAATTCAGCTTCCTGTGAGTGCGCTCAATTCAATTCATGCTCACACTCATGAAGGAATTAATACAGAGACAATTCTACAGTTTTGCACAACCCTGACAGTGACATCAGGTAAGCATGAGGATAACGCACAGCGGTGATAATGTAAACTCTAGCTGTAAAGTTTAAACAGTTTGATACATTGTGGATTGTGTGTACAGAGTAGTATTAATTGTTGTAAACCAGGGTTCTATGAGGAACCCAGTTAAGCTGTTCGTCTGTAGTCATTGTGTGATTTGCACTCATCATTGCTGACTGTTTGAGTGAAGGACCAAACATTTTAAGTGGTATTAGATTATGTGGATTTTATGGACAATATAGTGTAAATCTGTTCAAGAAGCTCTATTTTACTGCAATGTGAAATTAAAACTAAAATATTAAGGATTTTTTTTCTTCAGCATGGGCCTGGTAATGTCTCATGCTCCTGTTAAAAGTAGATCAATAAGGGGCTTGGTCTCAGCTAAAATAGCCTGGCAAACAGTCTGTCAAACTTGCCCAGCATTCTTAAAGAGACAGCGCTCTGTCTCCAGGGTTACAGGAGCCCACAGTTAATAAAAGCTCCTGTGTGAAATGTCCCTTAACTCAAGCATTCCCTCTGATTCTGATTAGCTTTTAAAATGTAGCTGTTAATAAACTAATAAACTTTTAAAATAAAAGGTCTGATCTCAAACGTCAGTTGAGTGTAGTTTAGTAATTGTTGACAAACCTTTCTCAACCTCTCTCGGGCATGAAAGGAATATTGGTAATGTGACTAGATTTTTTGTGTGTGTCTGTGTCAGTGATTGTTTCATGTGTGTTGACTAGTCATAACATGAAAGAGCTGTTTGTGCTTATTTTAATTATATATATATATATATTTTTTTTTTTGGTGATTCCGGTTATTCTTCAAATAGAGTGGTTAACAGCAGTATTGGTCACAACAAAAAAACATAATTTATTTTTATGACTAATGCTTTGCTTTGTGCCATCAGTTTCCCAATTCATTTAGGACTCAAGATCTAGCGATACTGCAGTATGTTAGTATGCTAGTGGATGACCTTTAACTAGTGGGATGTACATCAGTCATCCTATTTATCCTGGCTTGGTTCGTGTGATTGGATACTTGTAGGTGGTGTATTTTGCATATTTCTGACTCATCATGTCATGTGATTTTCATTGGGCTCATGCAGTGGCTTTATTTGTATTTATGTAATTTTCCAATCTGAATCACTCCAGTGTTCATCCTATGGTTTATGTTCTCCAATGACCGAATACAAATGTATTTACAATGTATTTATTTTAACTTTGCTCATTCGTTTTTAATGAATAAAGTTATACAGCAAAGTTTTCGTTTTTATACAACAGAGTCTTTCCTTTTGTGTAATGAAAGCATAAAGCTAGAATGTGAGAATAAAGCATTGCTTAAAAGTCATAAGAAAAATATGTAGGTCAAATGAAGAACTGCAGAGAACAGTGAGAGCTGCCTACATTTCACCTCTTGAGACCAAACAAAATATTATTATATATAATATATAATGAATGTGTTTTCATGTATTGATTTTCTATTAGCTATATCTTCATTATAGTCATTTCAAAATATAAATGAATGTATCAAACAGCACTATATACACTACTATTCAAATGTTTTTAACAAAGTCTCATGCTCACCAAGGTATTCATTTGTTTAATCAAAAATACTTTAAAAACAGCAATATTGTGGAATTGTACAATTTACAGTAATTTGTTATAACATTTTCTATTGTAATATATTTTAACATGTAATTTATTGCTGTGATGACAGCTGAATTCTTAGTAGCTCCAGTCTCAGTGTCACATGATCTTACAAAAGTCTTTCTAATATGCTGATTTAGTGCTCAAGAAATGTTTCTTATTATCACGTTGAAAACGGTTGTGCTGCTAAATATTTTTGTGGTAACCATGGTACAGTTTTTTCAGGATTCTTTGATGAATAGCAAGTAAAAAAAGGAAATAATTTGTATCATTATAAATATATTCATTGTCAATTTTGATAAATGTAATCATTACTCAATAAAAGCATTATAACTGTAAAAAACCTTATAATATTCAAAAGTACTTATAATATTAAATACTTATTACTTATAATATTCAGCCATCCTATTCATTTGGCCTACTGTAATAGGGAAGTACACAAATTCAGATATAGAGCATGTCTTGTAAAACATACTGGTTTAAAGCATGACTAAGCAGACTAATAAATCATGAAATAGCAAAAATATATATGGAAAATAATAAATGCTGTTTTTGTTCCACACGTAGTCTAATCTTTTTGTTGTAATAACCCCTGGTGAGATCAGTGTATAATATGCAGTTGCTGTGGTCTAATGGTGCTTCAGTCTGCACTCTGTAAAAACTCTAACACTAAAACGACAAGTGCAGTTCAGTTTGACCAAAGCTGTCTGACACATCATATCACAGACCCCACCTGTCCTTACTAGAGATAAAAGCAAGTGAAATAGACACCCCTGAAATCTCATAAGTGATCTGACTGAGAGTGTCCTAAGGTCACTGATGTATCAGGTTCTCATATCAGGAAACTAGGTGGGTAATAATACAACTTGTCAACATACGAGACATTTATGACAGATTGCCAGATATCTCTGAAGGCCTGGCTGCTGTTCAGTGTGGATGGATGAGCTGACAGTCAAGGGGGAAATGGACCCCTGTAGTCATGGTGGCATAGAAGAGCAAATGGGTTGGGCAGCCAATAAGCTGGGTTAACAGGTGTTTTCTGTATGCCTTGGGTGGGCTGACTTATTAAAAAAGATACATTGACAGGTATCAATCAGTGGAAACCTTTGTGAAGGTTCTAGATGTACCATGCATGCATGGATCAGTTCATCTGTCCTGTCCAGGTTTAATGCATAGTTACAAAACATAGTTTTTTAGTTTTGCATCATTTAAAACATTAAGGTGATAAATCGCCATTTAATGTTATTTTTCTACTTTTTCACATCTTGTTAGTATTAGAATTATATTGCAACCTGAAACCCGAAACATGCTTTCCACACGTTCATATGTTGTTTTTTTCTCATAGGGTTGTTGTATGCAAGCATGATCTTTGTTTGGTAGGAGAGCGCAAAGGAGCATGCAGTAAACTGATTTAGCCTTCAGAAAAATTTGAAGGAAATGACCACTATTTCCCAGTGTGCCCAAGGCTGGATGCTCAATGCATAATGCAATAATGGACAATCACACTATGAAGTAAAAGTACAGAGGTCCCAAAAGGTATTTTATAGCCATTTTTTGACATTATTTTTAGTATTTACATAGACACACACACATATTTGTATACGTGTGTATATAATTTGCTATTGTTAGTAGATGTGCTGTGAAGTCAGTTCAATTCATGTTATGCTTGAAACATTTAACGCAATAACATGCCTTTTAAATGTCAAATTACTGCTTGCGGCAACTGAATGTGCAAAATAAAATTGCGCAGGTCAGACCTACTGAAGTACGTATTTGTTAGACTTTAAATGGAAAGCTTGTAATCTCTCTTACATGGAACAGCTTAAATGCATGTATTGATTTTCCATGACAACAGAGCATCGATCAAACCCCTAATCCTCTGACATCTTTATCTTTTGCCTTTAATCAAAAATTCTCATCAAGTTTATCTGCAATCCTATTTTAAGGTATAATCATCACCATTATAGTTGTAATAATCAATAGTAGATAGTCCTGCTTGTGGTTAATTCACAGCTTCTGCTTGATGCTGTGAAGTATTGCTGACATCCCTGCTTTAAATATCTACACTGCTGTGGTGCAATAAAAACTCTGGCTGCAGTGCTAGAGGGCTTGTTAGACATCCCAAAATGCAGTGCTGTGAGCCCTGGTTCTGTCTGTGACACACAAAGAAAAAGAGATCCAGTTCCAGCACAGATTCTGTGTGATTCACAACACTGAGAGATATAAGCCTTAAAGGGATAGTTCATTCAAAAATGACAATTCTGTCATCATTTAATCACATTTCATGTTGATCCATGGAACTTAGAAGATATGTTGATGAATGTCAAAGCTACTCTTTTCCGTATGAGTGAATGGGGACTAAGCATATCTTTGCCACTTAATAGTATGGAAAAGAGTGGCTTCAGCATTCAGATAACCTTTGTATTCGAGATTTGTAACAATATGAGTGTGCATAAATGATGACAGAAGTTTAATTTTAGGTTGAACTATCTCTTTAAGAACAGAGATTATGGTCACCACATTATTTGAAAAGAGTGCCCTATCAGTTTTTTAAAAGCAGCTGAGATGGCTTTATACCAAAGCCATCATTTATTTAAATAGAGAAGATTTGCTAGGTTCATGTGTTTACTGTGGCTTTACAATAACTCTTTGCTCAAGGGTGGCTTTAAAGGTACTTTCTCCTGCAGATATGTAGTTTATTCTGAAATATTATTCATTCTATCTTAGTCAGAATAGTCCTCTTTAAGTCTGGTTTGGACTTCTGACCCTAAAGTCCACTACCGTTACATTTATTAAAGTTAAATATATTAGTATTATCATTACATAGGATCAGAGTGCAAAATATGCTTATAATAGAAACATGAACTAGAGTGACTATGATAATTTGTGCTAAATGAGTGCATCTAGTCACCACATGGTTCTTGGTTCAGTGAGATTATACAACCATGTGAAACTGTCATGTGAATTCCTTTCCCTGGTTCTTAAATATTGACCTTTATATATGATTAAACTATAGACCTGCCGATTATGTCAAACTTGTTACTCTTTGGCAGATCACCCAGCCCTGTCTGAATCTATGTTTAGAGCGAACTCAGACAACTTGTCTCTGGTACATGCCAGTCCCCATGAATTCTAGTCTCATATGGTGCTATGGCTATATGTAAACACGTGCAGGGCCTCATGTTGGAAACCTTGACATTGCACATTGTGGTCTTTCTATATAGGGCCAATCCCATTTTCACATCAGCATGTGTATCTGATGCGGTACTGTATGTGCACATCTGATGTTTGATTGATTGCCAAATTGATACTAACTGCTAAAACAGATATTTCTTAATGACTTTAATAATTTCTGTGTACTAAAACAGCCATGTCTGGTTAAAACTGTGGTTAATGTATATACATATATAATATGGTTAAAGCGTACTGCCAAACCTACAGACAAGCATTTATGGTAAACTAAAATATACTTTATTGTCATTTCTGTTGCCACTTGTAAAATAAGTGATGCGTTTAAATGTTTGTAATTACACATTTGTAATAATAGTAGCAAATTAGAATATTTAAAATATATTAACTTTAAATATATATATATATAAAATTAATACAAGTCAAATAACACACAACAGTTCAAATTTGACATATGTTTATTAAAACAGATTTAACCTCTTAAGACCCTGCGGCCTCATATGAGGACATTATATTTTAGTGAATTTCTCTGAGACTATACATGCCACAGTTTTAAGTCGGGCTGTCCTGTACAGAGCACATTCAGGGCTTTTCAGAGATACCAAATGATTGGATGTTTCACCATGACCACTCCCTCTCCTTGGTCTTCAAAAATGTCTGAAATGAATTTAGTGACACTCTTATGGAAATATGATAATATTTTGTAATTATCATTTAAATCTGTCTAATTTTTAAATTGTGTGTCATTAATCAACATCTCAGGAAAATGTTATGGGGTTTCAAATCAAAATATGACCTTCTGTTACTAAACAGGACGTTGATTTCATACATGTCCTCATATGAGGACACCGGGACTAAAAGCATGTTTATTACGCATTTTGGGAGACACAACAAATGAACAGGGAAAGGAATTATATTTCAATATTCTATGAAATATTATATATTATTATTATGAAAATCTGGTCAATTATTACTCCCATTATTACATTTCTTTTTTCATTAAATGTTGCCCCAAAAACACATTAATATGCAAATTAGATTTAGTTTATAGATACATTGTATATAATGAGAAAACCGGTTTATGGTCATTTTACACAGATTTTGCATAAAGATAAAAGGTATATCGAATCATTCTGTTATAACACAGTTGAGAATCATCTTTATACAAAGTTTGGTAAAAAAAAAAATCTTAAACTAAAAATGTATTGGTGATTTAAAAAATCAATTGTTTTTGCCTATGCATGTACATTCATGTCTTTTTAGTTTTTTAAAGAAATTGAGTCTCGATGTCCTCAAGTGAGGACATAGCATAACTTATAAATGAAATATCATTTTTTATTTATTTCTTTATTTATTTTTACATTATTCTAAATGCTCTAAACAATTTAAAGACATGAAAAAAACTATTTTTTTCCTAAAACTTTTTTCTCGGGTCTTAAGAGGTTAAAGTGTATTTTGAAGTAAAACTTTTAATTTGACATTATTACAATGTGAATGTGCACTTTTTTAAAGTGTACTCAAGTGTGTTAAGAAACATTGTCATGGAAGTGCACTCTCTTTAAGCGGTATTTTATTTCATTTATATTATAAGTGCAAGTACAGTTGTTTTTACGTAGTTATGATTTGGAGTACACTTCATGTGCACATTCAGTAAAATTCAGTACACTTCTTTTTCACAAGGTTAGCATTAAATCAGCACGTGCTTTGAAAGCATCAGCAATGGTTCCACACCATAATAGATGCGTTTCAAAAGAAATTCATGCATGAATTGTGAATTGCATTCCTTCAAAGCAATCTTCACAAAACATCTTTGTCATTTGCCTGTGGCAAGGTGGAGATTTTGAACATATTTCCTGTGAGATAATAAGAAGTTTGTCCAAAAGCTTGACATTGGTAAAATCAACAGAACTGAAAAATGCAAACATCTGAAAGATTGTAAATGCATTATTGTTACTCATTCTTGCTTTATGATCAGTGATTTTAACATTTCTGCAGTGTATCAGTAATGGTACAGGGTAAGGAACTTAGTGTTGAGGTTTTGAGAGGTTAGTATCAAGTTAAAGCACATATAGACCTTCAAGACTCTAAGCACTGGACCAGAGCCATTTGATCAGTTTGCATCCTTATCTTATGTCTCATACTTTAGAAAGCGATGACTCCCATGCATAGTTCTCACGGTATGAGAGGTATAATAATATGAGAGGTATAATAACCTGAAAACTAGGTTAATGCTGCATGTTAAACTATGATTATACTTAGGGCAGATGGACATTGCCTCAGTCTATTAATTAAGAATAATCTGATTATTTCACTTTCTATAAAACATTATTTTATTCTTAGTTACTGAGTCTTGTAAACAAAACGATTTGTCAGGAGGAATTTGTGTTGATGGTGGTGTCACCCCTAATTCATCAGCTCTTTTGAGCTCAGTGCTACAGTCAGAATCAATCATGTACTGGTGGTTGATGAAGCAGCACATTTTGGCTGTGCCAGTGCCTCAGGCACTGAAGTGGCGCTGTCTCCAAACCAAACCCTCCCAAAAATAGGTTGCTTTCTGACTCCTTAAATACAACGCAGGACATTCTACTTAGAGCTGTTTGCGTCTTTACCTTCAAAATTATACAATTTTGTGGCACCACTATTAATGCCTTAATGAATTTGTGTAATTTGAGTAATCACTACAGACAAAACTTCAATACAAATAATAGTAATTCTGCAAAGCATTATTAGAGTTAGAGTTCATTAAGTTTATTAGTTTTGGTCAACTCTGCGTCAAGCTGTGTTGTATGTACAAGTACAGATACAAGTCACAGTTCTCAGACAAAGTTATAATTATGAGGATATAAATGCTTTTAACAAGTCAGAATTTCTTAATAAAATTGATGCAAATCTTGAATTAAGTTTATAAAATGACATTCTTGCCTGATGAGTGAAATACTGTGTGCACAAATTAGTTTGTTGTTTATGATTTATTCGTATTATCAGTAATTTACAGAAATAATGTGCCATTTTTATTAGTAAAATCCTGCACAGCTTAAGTAAGTGTAAGAAACTTTTACAGTATATATTAAGAAGAATACAATACATGCATACTTAACCTTCATTCTGAAGACTGCAATTCTCTTTTGTTTATATCTCAGAAGGTCTGGTAAAGAGTGCTAGTCACTGGGCTAAAATATGTTGTCCTGGAAAAAAATACCCTGACCTTTTGGGTGGGCTTGACACCTTGGAACACACAGGACAAGCGTGATCAGACAAATCATCCAGATGTCAAAACATGGTATGTGTCACATGTGATATGGGTCTGCATTTCAACACCATCCCTGTGCTATATGCAGGAGGTATGAGAAGAGAGGTTGCCTTGTGCCCCAGTTCACAATAAACAACCTTTTATTTTGTTTTGGTCAAGTCCTGCCGTCTCATGCTATCCCCTGGCTAAGTCACAGTGTCCTTGATTTGTTTGAGAAAACAAAAGGACATTGTAGAGTGCTCTTTGTGGAGTATGTTTTGAGACGGGTTTCAGTTTCAGTATGTTTTGAGATAGGTTTTCAGTCACCACATTTTTTGGTCAATTTACAAGCACAATAATGTTTGGGGCAGGTGTAGAAAGTTTTGACCTCTGCATGCCCTGCCATCATGTCTTTGGCATGGCTTTGTGTTGCCCTGTGTGGAAAATACCAGGGTGATGGAGAGAGATTTTACCTTAAAGTAAGGATTTTGGAAGCCTCTGTGGAGCGTGCCACTAAGAAGACAAGAATTCAGGAAAGACTTTAACCGCCAAACTTTTCAATTTCCGTCTCATCTCCAAAAGATTACAGAGGCTGGCCATTTTCAAGATCTTCAAATGTTTGTGTTTTTGAAGGAATGATGTGTTTCTATTAAGGCCATGCTGTTATTGTTATGAACTCTCGTTGCATGCTGGAGTAACCCTAGTGTTAAAGTAGCAAATAATATTACATTTAAACACTAGAAAGGTTCCAGTTGGGAAGTATAAGTATAGAGTATAAAAAACTGCCCAGAGCATTTCATTCTGTTGGATTCTCTAAGTCCAATTTCATGCAAGTTCCCCTAGATCTTTCAAAAGCAAGTAATGCAGGTTAAGTTTCAGGGATTTGTTCTCATTGCTCTCTGATTGTACCACCATAGTTTGGTTGCACAATATTTGTGGTATAAGATCTACCCTGAGGGGGTCTTGACTGCAAATATAGGTATATACTGATTTTAATTGAATCTCAACCACATGCAAGATCAAAGAGTGCATGAGGTCAAGAAGTGTAGTGTGTCAGTCTTAGATGAATAGTTTCAAAGTCAATATCTAAAATTATATTGCAAAAATGCATTGCAGACAAAAATATACATTCAAGGGTATTGAGGTATTTTGTTTCGTTTACCAGTTAAAATGTAAAATCATTTGAGGAATAATGTGTATTAATGGTTTTAGATAATATATTATTTATAAAAATTTGCTTATCAGGAATTTATTTTTCTAGCCACAGTTGTTGTTTTTTTTTTCTTCTTGTTTTAAGCATAAAGGTAACAAAATGTAGTAAGGTTTATGCTTAAAATAAGAATGATATTTATTTATTTGCCAGTGGTGTGAGGTAAATACATTTACTTCAAAGGTATATTTTTTGAAAACAACGTTTAATATATGGTATATATTAAAAGCTGACAAAACACCATATACATGGTAATATATGGTGTTTTGTCTGTGACGGTGGTCAGAGCATAAAGGGAAATAAACTAGGGAGATAAACATTGGCCATAATAATCCCTGGATGTGTCCCACTTTAGAGGCCCGGCCCACTGTTATGCGTTATATTTAATCTCTTCCTATACAGCTGAGCAGATGATCTCTTGATTTCACAAGTACAGATTCACCTTTTGAAATTATAAAAAGCAAGAAATAGTTACTGACACAGTATGTTTTAGCTAAATACAGCAACGTTTGCCTGACAGGTCAGAGTTATGTTGATTTAATTGATTTAAACTTTCTGAACCCTGGATCATCACTTATTAAATAAAGATCATTGGCAGGCATTTAGTTTATATTCTTTACTCCACAGTAAACTTTCATGATTACATATCATGAGGTGACAGCCAAGTTATTGTCTACTCCACATAATACTTACAAATTCTTCAATGCATTTCCTAAAACATCTAAATGAATTTTGGAATTAAATATACAGTGCCCTCCAAAAGTATTGGAACAGTAAAGACAAAATTGCTCTGTTGGCTATGGAGTCAAGACATTTGCAAATATGATTAAAAGATGAATATGAGACAAAACTACAGAATGTCATATTTTATTATTAGCCGTTTCAACACATACATGTTTTACCAAATAAAAAGAACAGCACTTTTAGAGTTCATCCCACTCATTGATGTGAGGATAAGTATTGGGACAGTTGAACAGAAGGCAGATATAAAAGATTAAAAGCTATTATTTAGTTGCAGATCCCTTGTGCACAATCACAGCAGTGAGTCTGTGAACCACAGACATCACCAGACTCTTGGTCTCATCCTTTGAAATACTTTTCCCAGCCTTTAATGCAGCCAATTCCGATTGTTGCTAGTTTTGGGGAGTTTCTGCCTTTACTCTCCTCTTCAACTGGTGAAATTCATGTTCAATCAGGTTTAAATCTGGAGATTGACTTGGGCAATCTAAGACTTTCCATTTCTTTGCCCTTATAAATTCCTTGACTGAACTGGCAGGGTGTTTTGGGTTATTTTCCTGATGCAATATGAAGCACTTCCCAATTAATCTGGTGGCATTTTCTTGAATATTGGTAGGCAAGATGGTTTTGTACCCTTCCAAATTAATTCTGCTACTGTCATCATACATTAAGTCATCAGTAAAGTTGAGAGGGCCTGTTCCAGAGACAGCCATGCATGCCCATGCCATGACACCACCTCCACCATGCTTTACAGATGAGGCTGTATGCTTGGGATCATTTGCAGTTCCCTTTTTTCTCCACATTTTTGCTTTCCCATCACTTAGATAAAGGTTAATCTTTGTCTCATCGGTCCATAAACACAGTTCCAAAACTCTTCTGGCTCACCTTTGTGCTTTTTTGCAAACTCTAATCTTGCCTTTCTATTTTTGGTGCTGGTCAGAGGTTTGCATCTTGCTGTGTAGCATCTGTAATTCTGTGTCAAAGTCTCCTGAGGACAGTAGATTGTCAGAGCATCACCCCAGCTTTCTGGAAGTTGTTGGTGATTTTACAGACACATCTTTTAGGGTTCATTTTCACAGCTTTTATGATTTGTCTGTCATCAACTACTGTTGTTTTCTCAGCTGATCAGGTAGTTGTTGGTTGCTGGTGTCACTGGTGGTTTCCAAACTCTTGATTTCTCCATGCCCTTTGTTTTTGCTATAGCTCTAATTGACTTCCTCTTTTCTTTTAGCATCCAAATTGCTTGCTTTTCTCTCAAAGTCAGCTCCCTCGTCTTCATCCTGATTTGCGTGTGTCATCATCAAATGCAAGATTTAGAATACAGAAGTAATGGATATAACTGATACGACACATTCCCTGCTTTTAATATCTGAAGAATTAATGCAACAGGACACAGCTGATCACTTAGAAAGACCTGTGACCAATACTTATGCTCACATCAGATAGGGGGATGAAACTCTAAAAGTGCTGAACTTCTTAGCTGGTAAAACATCTATGTGTTGAATCACCCAATAATAAAATGTGACATTCTGTAGTTTTGTCTCATATTCATCTTTTAATCATATTTGTAAATGTCTTGACTCCACAGCCAACAGAGCAATTTTGTCTTTACTGTTCCAATACTTTTGGAGGGCACTGTATGTATTTTTTTTATCTCATTAGCTTTAAAATTTCTTTAAGGATATATTCTATTTGTTTGTTTGTTTGTTTGTTTTTTACATTTTCTTTTCTTTAAGAAAGAGAATTCCAGCTAATATGCTGTACGTGTGAAATTATTAGTATGTGTATGTAGAAATTTCTGACTCACTGTGGAAATCATCAGCTCTGTATTCAAGCAGACGTGTCTGTTCATGCCTGTCATCTCTGTTAAATTCAAACGCATTAATACTTATGGCATATGCCACTGTGGTCAGCACCTCCCTTTATTCACTCTAATCATCATTGTATAACTGCAAAATGTTATACAATGATTATTAGTTTAATTTGATTTTTCAAATTAAAGTTTACTTAGATTTTTCATATCTGATTTATGGCTAAATATACCAATTTTTTCAGAGCATGCGCTGACCATAAAAATGAAAAAATGTACATTTATGCATTTGGCAGTGATGTTGTAATGTCTGAACTAGAAATACTTAATACTTAAAGTACAAAACTTGGTAACACTTTATTTTACAGTGTCCTTGTTACACACTGCATGTATTTACAATAGTAATACAATTATGCATGGCTTTTTTTTTTTTTTAGAAGTTTAAAAATTCCACTTGTCTCAAACATCATCTTCTATTTGGGTTCATTTTAATCTTAACTTGTGCAATGTTTATTATCGAATAACTGAGGTAATAGTTTTCAGACCCAAAGCAAATTTTGCTTTTGGATGTGTGTTACATCTTAGCCTACACTGTTGGGTAAACACAGTGCCCTCCTTCCTTTGAAAATTTTTCAACACTTGTACCACTTGAGTTCCATAAAAGACACAACCAAGTCTAGGACATGCATGTCACCTTGACATTTAGTTCAGTTGCTGGCATGTCAAGATTAAGAGGTATGAGCTTAGGAACTAAAAATAGATATGATCTACAGGGAGGAATGGTTTCCAGCTCTCCCTACGCAAACACTTACCCAGCAGGCCAATCAGTGATACATGTATGCATGGGATTTCAACTGCCGAGTAATAATGAGCTCAGTGTCCTCAACTGGGCTTTTAAACCTGAGATTGACCCTTCAAGTCATACAGGGGAGTGGAAAATTCTGGAGCGCTTCCAAAAGGTTGTATGTTACCTAATGTTGATGATGCTCAGTGCAACACTTAAGACTAGAATATTCAAGATCTCTAATGAGAAGTAGCTCACAATTTAACCAATTGCTGTACTTGACATGCCCATTTTGTGCTAAATGTACCCATTTCCTCTCATTAATGGATTTTACTAGTGCTGTTATGAACCATGGAGCAATATCACATTGAGGGGAAAAAATGATGAAATGGCGAAAAAAAAAGGTTTTCATTGCTTTTGCAATTATGCATCAGTGCTTTTTCTTGCAAAATGTTTGCGTTGCCTTGAGAAAATTGTTTGGTTGCAAACCTTTTGCTTTCTCTCACAAAAAGCATTGCATTTCTGCAAAGAAATTTTGTCTTCACTCTCAAAAGCATTGAAATTTAATTTCTACGCATCTCGCATTATTTCCATCACCAGATTTGCAATTGCTCACATTTTATTTTGCTCAAAATTTTTGTTCGCAAAGGTTCTCTGGGAGCACAAAACTTTTGAGAGTGAACACAAAAGCATTGAAATCTCATTTATTCAATCTCATCTCATATTATTCTCCGTCACCATGTATCCTTAACGTCTCTGTAATGAACTCACCAAAAGTGGCCATATGGCTAGACCATTGTGTATTGCTGTTGACCTAAAAAAAAAAAGGAAAAAAAAAAAAAGAAGCTGTCTCTAATGATCATTTTTACGCATTCAGTGAAGAAACAGACTTGTTTACTTCAAAATGATTTGTGGTAGACAGCATGATGAAAAGCTGGAATTTTAATCAGCCATTTGTTTGCCAGCGTGTCTTGTTTAATCAGAGAGCCACAATGCTGTTGGTTTTGCAGGCATACTTCTGAAAGCTTTCTACATTACGTTTAAGACCTGTTACAGATGAGAGAGACTGTGAAAGAGGTTGAAACTAGTTGGTTGGACTCCACACACCTATTAGCATGTTAATGTAACTTAGCATACGTTACTTGGCATACATTATTTGGATCGTTATTATACACCAAACATGCATGGTAATAAAGAGTATAATAATGATCTGTATTGTTCTGCAAAATTGTATTTATAATAACAGGACTAGTGGACATAATGTGGAGGGTGAATTGTTTATAATCAGGATGTGATCCAACAAAGTTACTGCACCGTCAATCATTTGATTAGTGGCTTTTGTGTAAAAGTCATTACAAACAATATGGCAGCTGCAAGTGAATTATGCTGGAGAAACAATTTTTGACTTTATGCAGTTGTGATCCCTACAGTAAAGTTAATTTATTTATAAGTTGCTTTTATCCAAAGCAACTTACAACAGGCTTATTTTGAAGATAATCCTGCTCAAGGGTTCATGACTCACTCCTTATGGAAATTGAACCAGCAATCTTCTGGTTATTAGCCCTGTGCTTTAAACCACCACACCACAATACCCTGTTAAAATGATAAAAATCTATACCCCTTATTTGTGTACATTATAAGGGAACTATTATTGTTCCATCTTGTGACATAAGTTTAAAGATTTTGCATCAGGGGATTCAGCTGCTCTGGATTAATAGCTGAAGATTGGTTTGCTCTGATGCTTCTAATGGAAGAAGCCTGTAATGCATAACAGCTCCAGCCCTTTTTCCACATAGACTACCTCTAATGTTCTTTTCCTTGTAACACACGATTTGAATTACTGCATCACCTTCATTACTCTGAACACAATACTATGATTGTGGAATAATACTTTGCTTCTCGTTTGCAATTTGGTTCAATCCAGCTTTAGAATCGTAACCCTGTAGGATTGCGACTTCACATCATTTTGAATTACAATCTGATTACAAAGTTCTGCAACTTTTTTTTGGATTCAAAGAATGATAATATAATTGACATTATACTCATCAGAGTGCATATACATTCTGACATCACAGACTTTGATTATATATTTATATTTAAGCTTATATAAAGCATTTTTTATTAGAAATTATATTTTCTTTGAAATGTTGAACTGAAAAATGAACAATGTCTTACAAATTTAATGGTAAACCTGATGATTATTTTCTCCAGCATGACTTGAGAATGATTCAGAAAGCTTCAATGAAGAACATTTGACTGTCTGTATGAAGAATCACATAATCAATATCACAAATTCACTTATTTGATAAGTTAGCAAGAAATGTCCACTTGGCATATCATTTTTAATGTGCAGGATGTGGACAAGCCTAAAAACTTAACGATTTAGTTAGTAAACAAACGGGACCCTGGACCACAAAACCAGTCAAAAGGGTCAGTTTTTTTGAAATTGAGATTTATACATCATCTGAATAAATAAGCTTTCCATTGATGTATGGTTTGTTAGGATAGGACAATATTTGGTCGAGATACAACTATTTTGAAAATCTGGAATCTGAGGGTGCAAAAAAATAAAAATATTGAGAAAATCGCCTTTAAAGTTGTCCAAATGAAGTTCTTAGCAATGCATATTACTAATAAAAAAAATTAAGTTTTGATATATTTACGGAAAGGAAATTTACTAAATATCTTCATGGAACATGATCTTTACTTAAGATCCTAATGATTTTAGCATAAAAGAAAAATCAATAATTCTGACCCATACAATGTATTTTTGGCTATTGCTACAAATATACCCGAGCTACTTAAGACTGGTTTTGTGGTCCAGGGTCACAAATTAGTAAACAAATCAAGGTAAACTACTGAACACTAATAGCAAAACTGAACTGAAACATTCAGCTATACAGGCTGTACTGACAAAATTTTTCCACAAAAACACGTCACAAAATAATAAAACATCTGGTAAATGATTGTCAAGAGTAGGCTAAACAATTTGTTTATTTCCAGTTGAGCTGTCTCTACCTATGGGGGCAAATACTTGTCAGCAATCTTAACAGCACTTATTCTGTTATTGGAAATGTGCTCTTCGATCATTTAAACATTAATGCTCATTGGTCGCCTGCACACTAGACACATTTTTATCTCTTAACATGTATTTAGACTCTAAAAGGTCAAAAAAACATATAGATGCACACCAAAGCAAAACTTTTCTTTACATTAATTTGTATATAACAGAGTCCTGGTATCATCTCATGGTGCACTCTGATATATGTAAATCATGACATATTTTTAATAAAATAGAAGTCCACTCATCAAAGAAACATTAGGTTTTATTTCTAACAGGAACACAGCGTATAGTACAACATTCTTTCAAACAAACATCTTTCTTTGCAGTAGAAAAATATGTAGGCATACACTGTGGCTTGTGTAGGCCCCTTTACATTCAACCTACATGATCCCTCTCCGCAATTACAGCAGCTCACGGTTCATCACAGTCCACAATCACCTTCATTCAAGGCCTCAACCTGTTTTTCTATTGTAGCGGAGGGGGGAAAAGCAATCATGAAAAAAGCCAACAATCTCATTCAATATTATCACTCTCCTTAGCCATTCTTCCTGACTTTCTACGACTTTCTTAAAGTTACATCCAAATCCTTCATCTTCTATCCTCCAAATAACACTGGAGAGTTTCCACACACCATGGGTCATAAATCACAATGCAGCACACACAGCCACACACAATACCATAGCAGCAAAAATGTTGTATGAAAAAAACTGTTGTAGGAAAGTGCAGCTTTAAAAAAGTAGAACAGACGTAGGAAAAATCGGAAGTGCAACAGCAGGGATTTAGCACTTAATGGGCATTATTATCTCTCATGGACTCCCTTATAATGCGTCACGCTTAGTGCATTCACCAGAAAGTGACAGATAAACTGGTACTATCAAATGAGATGCAAAAACTTCAATATGAAGCAATCTCATTTTGTACCAGATTATTACATAATCTGAAAATTACACACAATGCAGTGCTGGTTCATCTGCTCTTAAACGGACAATTCACTCAAAATTGAAAATTCTGTTATTCACCCTCATGTGGTATTAAACCTGTACAACTTTTTCTTCAGTGGAACACTGAAGAACATCATTTGAAGAACTGTCCATAAAATTCATTGTCCTTACAATGAAAGAAATTACAGAACTTTAATTTTTGTGTGAACTATCCCTTTAAAGATGACTTAAATTATTACATATTAACGTCCAGTCACATTTCAGAAGTAGGATTCCCAAAATTCAGTGACTTTAGATAAGAAAATTATTACCCCTCAATGTAACAAAATAGTATGTTGCAGAATCTATTTCTGAGCAAATGCTAGTTGTTCACTTCATACAAGGCCATTTGGAAGGATATCCAAAACAATGCCATTGTATAACAGTTAATCATAGAATAACGCAAAGGAAAGCATCTATGTTATGAAAATTATTGGTTTACCCCATATCAGATCTACAAAACAGTGTGCGTAGCGTGCTAGAAAATTAGAAAATAACATAAACCAAAATTTTTCATTCTGAGTAACTGCCATATGGTTAACATGGTTAGTCTCAAAGATGCATAATTTCAGAGCCCAAACTTCTCATTTTAAACTAATTGTGTATCTCAAAATCATACACCAACACTGAATTAATTTGGACAGTATGAAAGACACACATGGCCAAAGGGGTTTTCTTTTGAGGATGTCATTGCTAATTTCTACTCTTCTGACTTTTCAAAAGTCAATTCTGAAACCATTTACATTTGTCCTTGTTACAACATTTACTTCAAAGTTCATCGGGGGTCTTGAACTGTCACCAGTAGGGGGTGTTGTTCTCAATATGACCCCAACTCTGCCACTCGGGGAAGAATCCACTAGATGTTCTCGGGCTCCCGAACTGATCAAATTCCATCTCTGGCCGTTTGCCTTGATTCTTGAAATCTGTTGCCGTCTTTTGGGTTACACTGGTCTGGCTGGGGTCGTTCTCTGCATGTACCAGCTTGTAATTTTTCCCATCGTTATTGTCCCAGTATGTGGTATCATGAGTTTTGTAGGATATGCAGAACTCCACCTGCTCATTTGGGGGCACAAAACTTGGAAGGTCGATGGAAAACGAGAAAGTGTCAACGTCCTCGCAACCATAAACATTATTCATGTATGTACAAGGAGTGTCAGCATAGCTTTTCCATGAATCAAATGTTATTCGCACATGGACCATTTTCTCAAAGCTTACGTTGCTCACTTTGACCGTGCCGGTGAGCGATTGATCTTGAATTATACAGTTTTCCAAGCATACCAGGTTCTTCTTTAGATGGCTCCGGAAGTCCAAATAGTCTGCAGCAGGCTGAGGGAAATCCAAAATCAAATTCTTCTCCTTCTCTGGTTTCAGGCCCACAATGGCATCCTCCAGGTCTGATAATTCGAACTGCAGGTCTAATATGGGGTCTTCCTCGAATTCCTTGAACACATGGACTGCTGTCAGAGACATGCCTTTGGAGTCAGCAAAAACCACTTTCTTTTTAGCTTTGGTCTCGGGACTCTTCCATTCTAGGTTATCAGTGTCCACATCTGTCTTGGTGCTGATGCAGGATCTCAGAGGTTTGTATTGGTTGACTAGGCTTCTGGACTTGCAGTCCTCATATGAACTGAGGAAACTGCGAAGAGGCGGCGAGTGTGCCAGACAAATTCTCATTGCCACATCCACAGGCATAATTGGACTTGGCATTGGCCTGGGGTTCAGTATCTGCAGAACCCTGTCATGAAGACAATAATGAAGAACACTACAGTGACCAATTAAGCAGGAGACGTGAAAGACTTTCCTCAGAATTTAGAGATAGAAGAGGTTAACAAAACTACAGTTGCAGCTAGTTTGAGCTATTTTACAATACAATTATAGTGCCATAGCTGGTGGCTTAAGCTTTTCAAATTATAATAATTATCAGTTTTTATGAAGAATATTCATACTTCCGTATTATATTTATATTATACTTTAATTCATGCCAAAATTAAGAACTGGGATAAAATCAAAAGCAACACATGATAAAATATACATTAACAAAATATCTATTCCAGTCTACTTACTAATTTCTTGTAGTACTACTTTTAAGATTTTACTTTTAAGTTGGCAGTCTGTATATATATAATGGCTAGTCATTACATACAAGCAGTGTGACAAGTAAAAATACAGTAACTAGTGAGATAAGCAAATTACTAATAACATTTGGGATGGATAACAGTGTCTCAAAAATAGAAACTATTATCTAATACAAAAATAACAGTAAAGCTATAACAGAGACTAACTAGAGAACCACCGGTACCTACTTGAGTGAATAGTTACTAGTAACTATAATTATAGAACTATATAGGCTACCACAGACCTATAGACTTCATTGGCAAAAATAGCAAAACAGTGGAACTAAATGTCAACCAATTGTCGCCGTTGGACTAATTACCAGCTATTAAAAATTCAGTGCTAGTAACAAAAACAAATAGTTCAAAATAAAATAGAAATAATGTTCAAATAATACTTTGAACAAGCCGATATTTTTAAAAATGGAATCTAAGTCATTAGTCATATTCAGAGGTCATCTTTACACTTTTCCAGCACGCAGTGAGCAGTGAGAAACCCACTCGATGCACTGTGACGCACTCTGTATTCTTACCTGGTGCAATTCATTGAAACCCGTGGTTTGTTTCCAAAACGGCAAACACAGTTTGCTCTGTTATAGTTTGAACAACTATAGTTTTCCTACTTGGTTTTAAACTTCATTTAACAACGTGTCGACCATCATAACTAAAATCCCGCTGACGAACCGTCGTTTGCTGCGGCACGCCCCCTTCGCGGTCCAGCTGTACTTCAAAAGTCAAGAGCGTTCAGCCGGTACATCAAGCCTCTGCGCGCATGACGACCAATGGTAGAGCACTAAAGCGAGGCGCTCGAGCAATCAGCGCGCAGGAAAGAATCAGTCGGAGCGCGAGTGTACGGCAGATCACCGCAGCGGTGAGCCGAGAGAGGCGGGAGAAAAGCGTCAACCAAAATTAGATAGCCTGCCCTGTAGACCTCTGACGAAGCTGTGACGCGTAATTTCTGGTCAAGACTGATTTCTTTTCTGTGTTTTCCTTAATTAATAATACAGAGGCTTTTTGAGTGTGTCACTGAAAGATTTTAACTGTTCAGATATAATGAGGTTGTTAGTCTGTGTCACGTACTTATGGTACAAAAACAAAACTGGTTCTTGAGTTGTGGCACAGTAGGCAATTCATCATAAAAATAGTTCATGGAGAAGCAGGTTTGAAACTGGCCTGTTCCATTTTCCCTTGCTCAGCTTTTATTCGGGTTTACGCTGTGCGTCCTATAAACACTTGTATAGGCTACAGATAGAAAACTTCATCGAAAAAAAAAATAATAATAAAAATAACAGGCCAGGGAAATGGGGGAAAAAGTTCTGGATTAAACTTTTTCGAATTGTGCCAGAAATTAATCACAATCACATTCAAATTATATATATATATATATATATATATATATATATAAAAAAAAAATCCATCATGAATGTCTGGAAAGCATGTAAGATCATTGGTCTGAAAATATTGTTCAGTGCAAGATCAGTATTCATAACAATTGCAAGCTGTCATTTCTGGGTATTAAACATTTATGAAGCTGTCATGCTCTATTGGTGTTACAGTAGATGGTCAAAATGCTGTATGTTGCAATGACAGCAACCTATTGAGTAATATGACCTACATTAGCAAGATCCATATTGTAACAGTTTGTAAAATGTATAATGCATTTATAATCATCACAAAGTACAGAGAGTACAATACTTCATATTTCATGATGATGATATAGGTAATGGCACTTCTAAAACTTAAAAATAAACATATAATATTGTTGGCAATTCATTTACAATACAATTATAGTGCCATATGACCATTATATTTATTTCATAGTGAATATTTTTGTTATAGATAAATGTATATGCTTTGGATAAGTTCAGGGGCCAGAAAAGACAAAGCATAGTTGTATAAAACGTTTTAAAATGCATTGTCTAATAAAAATTAGAAGCAGCACCCATTTAAGCAACAAATATATTAAGATAAATTTGTGAAAGCACTTCAAATTTGGCTGTGCTGTCAGCATATTCAAAATAATATCATTTTACCTTTTAATAAGGTCCTCTATTCCTTTTGAGACGTCTGAGTTCGTTTTGCTGAAGTCTAATCTAAACGCTTTAGTCTATATCTCAAGAGTGGAAACTTCAAGCAACTATTGGTCCATTAACCACACTTGCAAAACAGGAAGAATACAGACAGCCTGCACAATCAATGTAGCTACAGCTGGTCATCAGCATAATGATACAAAATACACTAATCAAATCACATTCTGTTTACACTGTTAATGACGATGCTCCATGATGATCAGTGAGAATTTACCTCTATAATATAGAACTAAGGAAAGTGCTTGATTTTCATTTAAACCAGGCGTTTTGCAAAATTCAAATTGTTAGTGCAATTACAGATTGTTAAAGTATGCAGTTTTACATAAGCAGGACAGTACATTTACAACATTTGGTGTTTTATTTAAGATTCTGAGTGCTGGACTGACTTATAAGATTATTATTTTCACAGTGAGTGCTGTTGGTTATGGATGATTTCCTGAGGTCAGTTAAACAATGCGGGGTGTGTTTGCTTGATATCAGCAGTCATGCAAACATGTATTATGGGAAACAGAATGCACAACAAGACAGAACTTGCAATGATTTCTTCATTTGTCTGTGTGACGTTTTCCATTAAAAAAAAAATAAAAAAATACTTGCATTAATTGGGCTGTGCGTAAATATGATTGTTGAGTATGACACACAATTGTGTTACGGTCTAAGGTTTTTACAGTACGTGTCACTTCCTCAGTGACCTGAAATAGACCTGACTCTGACCAGCTGAAATGTGGGCAGTTTTGCATAGTGTGACAATATTTACAGAGCTATTGCAATAATATGAGCATTTAGAGAACCAACCTGTGAAATCAGATGAGAATGTGCTGCAGTCCATGAGCCCAAAATATTAGAAATGAATTATAAATGGTATTTTATGTGCTTACAAATGTTGGTTTTTATATGATCTCCCTAATGTCAGTACAGATAGAACAATCCCCCTTATTCATGGACAGACAATACTTTGGTATCTTTGAAAAAAACCAAAAAACCAAAAAAAAAACAACAAAGGGCAATAAATAATAATGATAAAAAAAATCAAATTAAAAAAATTATTTAAAATGGTCCCTTTTGTTTTAAGAGGTTTAAATATAGAACTAAAAAGCCTGTTACTACCATCTGCTGCTGGGTGGCTGTATTACCAGTCACTGAAAATTCAAGAAGCGCACAAGATGATGTAATGCTCAAGGTTTGTTGGCTTAAACATGCAAAGTTATAGAAGCAATATTTATTTGTTAAATGTGTGTATGTGTAATATAAATATTACATATTTAAATAATAGTATTTAATGTTTTTATGTTCTCTCTAATAAAAGAGAAATCTGAAAGAAAGATATACAGTTTGTAATTTTTATTATAACAATTACATTCAAAAATATTCCATATATTCTAAAAGGGTACACATTCATAACATTTTGAACAGTAATATATGGCCATAAAGATGTTAACATGCCTTTTGCTCTTTGACTATTAATGTAGAATTTGTCTAATAAACTACACAGACATCATACAGACATCAGTTTGATACAAAAACTTTGACAATTACAACTAAATAATGACAGCCTGTGACCAAATACGAAATTTTATTTTACACAAGTATAAACACTGAAATTGTTTGCAAATATACAGTATGATATTTTACATCATTCCCATTTACATTTGACTAAATATGCACAGCCAGCATAAGTTGAAGATAACAAAAGACTTTCACACTAGATTTGACACAGTGAGTAAACCTGAGTCAGTGTTGTCCTCTCATTCAAGTGGTCCTGTCCTCATTTGATGTTTATTTGTGCAGCTCACTCGACAGAAATAAGGACAACCCCCTTTTTTTTCCAAAGAAAACAAATTCTTTCAGCTATTAGTGATACATTTCTTGTCAATGCTACTTCCATGCAAAATCTTATGAACAGAAATCTTCACCACTAGCGCAATACAACAGACCTCAGTTTCAACAATTTAGACGGCACTTGTATTTTGCTTTGTATTACTTCAGTTGAACAGGATGAAACGGAAACTGGCAGACAGCAGACTCAGAAAGAGGCAGAGAGGTCTATGTTTTCATTACACCATGAGTGTTTGAATTTAAGGAAGGAGGGAGGATCAAGATCGGACCCAGCTGATAGGCACCCACTGTGGCTCCCTCTCGAGTCGTTCCAGAATATTCCTCAGCTCTACACAGGCACTGGCAGAGTCTTCCTTTACCAGGACCCTGTCCACTAGGTGGCCATATTGCTGGTCCATCTGCTCGGCTGATTGCCTCATGTCCTGCAGGTCTTCATCCTTTTCACAAGAGGAGAGAGAAATAGAAAAAGTGAGTTTTTGTTCACTGTGTTCAATATAAGAGTTGAATGACAGATTTACAAGCTGCATTTGGGTAATATGGTGATATAAATCTATCTCACTGTGATGTGTCCATTGTCACCCCTTCCTGGTGATGTGGGAGAGCTACGTTGCAGATGAATCTCAGAGATGTGTGGCTTTACAAAAATCACATAGGGCTTAAACTCTGCTGTACGGAGAATTTTCAGGGCCTGAGAATTGAAGTAAAAAAATTAAAATAAAATATTATGTGCTCAACAAAAATCAAGACCAGAGTCTCTGATGATGGCAAAAGTTGTAGATTCAAATTAAGATTAGGTTAAGCAGAAACATTACCACTGTGCAAGAGATCACTATTTACACATATTTATTTATTAGCAAACACTTTTATCCAAAGTGACTTAGAAATGACTATAATACAATAAAAAGGAGCTAGCATCAAAATATCAAAGCTATTCTTTTCAATGCAAAGAAAATTCATAATGATCACAAATTCAGTGCAATTACTCATTTATTTAAACAAATTATGTATTACTTCACATCACCTATGACCAGAGCTTAGAATCAGAAATACAGAAAAAAGCCAATACTGACAACAATTACAATGACAGAATGTTATATTTACCTCAGGTTGAATATCTACCAGACATATTTTATTTCTCGCCAAAACACTGCGGATTGACTCCAGACTCGTCCCATATTGGTTATTCTTATATTCACCATATTCAATAAACCTGAGTATAAACAATATATGTTTTGTGCCAATTCAAACAACAGTAAAATTAAATTTGATAACATTACGAAAGGAATAGTTCACCCAAAAATGAAAACTGTCATTATTTACTCATCCTCATGTTGTTCCAAACCTGTATGACTTTTTCTTCCTCAGAACACATTAGAAGAAAATTGCCATGCAGTTACAACAGATGGTAGCCAAAATATTTTTGGGTGAACTATGCCTTTAACAAAATGCCACACAGATGTGTTACAACACTGATCCAAAGTACACCCAACATATTAAAAACATTTCACATTACATACTTATTTGATTGGATGTCAGCCTCAAAGGCTTGCTTGGAGATGAAGTGGTATTCTACACCTTCCTTTTCATGGCTCTTCCTGGGTCTTGTTGTGTCTGTAAGAAAATGATTACACAAATTATGCTAGCATTTCAAATAATGTCACATGATTTTACAATACACAATATGTAGTTATTAGAATAAATAAAATGATAAAAAATTAGAAGCTTTAAATTATCCAGGATCTCCACAGTCTCTAATGTTGGACTAATGAAAAAAATAAACTCACGTGGCACAGCAACACCGTACCGATGAGGATTCTCAGCAATCACCTTCTGCTTCAGCTCATTGATCCGAGCACCAAGAGATCCTGCAAAGAAAAAAAGAAAGAAAATGAGATTCTGAAGGCCAATAAAAGAATGACTCATTTAGAATGTCCTGACATCCCTTGAATCTTACCTATCAGCACCACAAGCCTTGGTTTGTCTTGGGGTCTCATCTGATGTAGTGTCACCTCTTCATATATGAGAAACTCATTCTCTGCGGACTCTGCTGGACAAGACTCTTTGGTCGAACCTTGGTGATCCTTGCGGCTCAGTCTGAAGCTTCTCCTTAGACCAGCTGTGAAAGCAGAAAGATTTTCCAATAGATCAACATAGGTAAAGAACATCTAAAATATAGATAAAATCAGAAATAGACATGACAGAATTACATGAACACAAAGATCAGACAAAAAGACAAGGATGGAAAGAGGTATATCCTCCAGACTAAAAATACCATGTGCCTCACACTGCTGCTGATTTTATGTAACAGCTGCATCTCAGGGGAAAATAGCAACACACTGTTTATCTGCTTTGTAAAATTTAATATGCAGTGAATAAGTTAAAGCAGCAATGCATCTATTCACCTTACAAGTATGAAAGAAATATGGTACCTGAGTAAAACTCCCAGGAAAAGGCCTGGCCACAGGACGGTGCCACCGCCTTACACTTTGGAGAAACTACAACTAATGTTAGACCATCACACATCCATCAAAGTTCTATAGACACTATCATGAGCTATCAGCCATGCCAAAGCCTCTGTGAGCCATTAGCCGAAAGCATATAGAATAGTTCCCTGGCTATAGCAGTGCACCTGTTGTTCATACTTAAAGGAAACATTCTCCAAAAATTCAAGTTTTAAGCCCGCACAAGTTCCTTCTCTGTGAATGCCCAGTTCCACTACATAAGAAAAAAAAACATGCTTTGCTAAATTCTAATTATGAGATAAAAATCATTAATATGAGATAAATCAAAATTATGACAAAAACATTTAAGTAATAACTACAACATAAGTCAAATATTGTCATAATTATGAGTTTTTATCTCATAATTTCAACCTTGTTATATTTTCTACTTATGTATGGAAGTAAAATAATGACAAATGTCTTTGAAACAAAAAAGCATGTTGAATTGCACTAACTGAAAAAATAATGCAGTATTTTAACAGTATTT
>JAFVLL020009829.1:0-24191 GCA_021397915.2 Tor tambroides | reverse complement strand
TTTATTGAGATAATAGTACAATGTTGACATTTCAATGATTTATAAGTGATTAATAATATATGAACTAGTAACTATTAACCATTAAGGATCTGTTTGATTATTTCATGATGCTATTTTTTTAAAGATAACTTATGACAGATTTGTAAATTGTTAGCATATTACTTAATCATTTGTGAATGTATAGTCATGTTTTGTAAACGATTAGCTTATCATCATCTAATCACTTGTAAATGATTTATAACTTAATCTACAAAACATAGATAAAAAATATTAACATCACTTATTAATCATCTATGAATGCATAGTCATGTTTTGTAAATGATTAGTTCAACATTAACTAATCACTTATAAATGACTTACAACTGAATGTTATTATAAAGTGTTACCCACTACACCCCGTTTTTATAGCATCAAATAACTACCTAAAAGCAAACTCGTTGGAAAAACGAACACCTGAACATAAATCAGCATGATAAAACTCTAGATAAAATGACAAACCATCTTTGGAAAAAAATTATTTGAAGTGACATTTAGTTATTTAGTTTGTCTCATGTCCTATTAGATGACATGGAGAGGGTGGGGTTTATGACTTATCAGCTGCAGCCAGTAACCTGGGGGCGATTGAAAACGCGATGGTTTCACTTTTGAGGACTGGTGCGGCACACTTGTGTGTGACCCCTTCCAAGTCAAATAAAACCTCTTATGAGACGTTCTTCAAAAATATCATTCATTTCTACAGATGTTGACATTTTAATGAGGATAAAATGACTGAGATCAGCTTTGAGAATGAAAACCAACCTGTTTGTGTCTCAGTATCTTCATGTTTGACTCTGAATGCTTCTTCAATCTTCATGTCTTCACTCTCCTCTTTAATAAACGCCATCTTTCTCACCTGCTTCACCAGGAGTTTTTCTCTGTGTTCAGACACTCTAATAATTAACAGAAAAAAAAAAAAATCCCAACTAAATCTCTGGGTGCATCTTAATCAGCTCCCTAGATCAGTAGTCAGCGCACTGGTCAGAGTGATAGCTAATGGCCCTAAATGACATGATTAACCCCTGAAAATTAAAAAATAAATAAGAAATAAAGAAAGTCAAAACTATCACTACTAAATAACACACACAGATTATATAGAAAGCTCAAATGTATCTATTTACCATTAAAATTATATTCAATGCTACACTTTAATTAAAACTTTAGCAGTTGGTTTGTAGTAGTTGTCATCACACATTTGTGTTTCTTGATCTCGTTGCATTTACACTGTTTTGAGCAGAACGTGAATCGCTTTAAGAATCTTTTCTCTCATCTCTACTTGCCAATGAGCAATTTCATGTTTACTAAAAACCGATTCACTATATAGGGGAGAAATAACATGTTATTCACGCGTGGATGCGCTTTACTCACACAAAATAACGTTCGTTAAACGCCAATTAAAATATTAATGTGTTCCATTCAAAAAGCAGGTCGCTTGCAAAAACGATATAGTGTATTGAACGATTCGTATCGATTTAAACACTGTAAACGTTTAAAACTCAAACCTTTCTTCAGCCGACACAGACGCAGGAGCGCAGTGCGGCACAAACAATGACGTCACAACGCCACACCAAAATAAAAGTCCTCCCCACACGTCAAAAAACAACAACACACACACTACTAATACATCATATGTCAGCAGTATCATTTTGAGAAAAGAGAGAAGTAAACAGAGTACATTCAAGCTCTAACAAGACTAGTGTAGCCTATATGTTTTTTTCGCAGTAAAACAGAAAAGCAGTTTTCCGAATGTTTTTAAATTGCTGGGAGACAACAAAAACAAGTATTAGACAACAAGCATTTAAGAAGGGACTGCTATATAAATCATTTTTATTATTAATTAGCAGTCAGTGGCCTGGACAAATTATACAGGTCAAAGAGGTTCAGTGAAGATTCACTATGTGCACATTTTAACATTTAAAAACAAAATATGTAAGGATTCATAGGACAGAATTCTGATGCTAGCAAACACTGATGCCACAAAGACACAAATGATAAACACTATGGCAAATACAATATATGAAAGATAAGTTTTTCAAGTACAGAAAGTCCATTTAGCAGCAGCATTCAAGCAATACAGAAAATAAAAAAATAAAAATAAAACACTGCATAGTCTTGACTCTGATATGGATTCTCATTAGAGCTACTAAAGCTATTCTGTCAAGAGCAGGATATTAACACACATCTGATAATTTTCCAACTGCTTACATTCACTTAAAACAAAACCGTCTGTTTTCATGAGAATATAATTGCCCGTACAGACAAGGTTATTATTTTTTTTTTCCAGTTTATTGCACTCTTTAAACATAAAGCAGTTTTCGCTCTCTATCTTCTCATTCATGGATGTTCCTTCATGGCTATATTTACACATTGCAGTATACACAATACAACAAACAATGTCTTTCATTTTAAGTAGGCTTATCAATTTTGATCAACTATCCATTTAAAATGTTGTTCAGCTGAAAAATGAATTGTGCTGCAATTGATGGTAATATCTGCATCTGTTTCTGAAGAACTATAAATCTGTGCCATGAGGTTTGAGAGTTTGTCAAAGTATTTCTCTCTCACATCTTTAATACTTAATTTTTTCATTTTGTGTGAGCCTTATTGACATCACAAATATGACAGTTTGAATGTGTCGCCTGTTACAGTAATTGAAGGTGTGAAAGCCACTTGCTCATTTTGTAGGTTAAAGTTACTATCTGATAGCTATTACCAAGTGACAAACAGTATCATCATGGAACAGCTACGTTCACAAACAAACAAAGCGACTGATATGGAGTGAGTACATGGACCTGTGTACTAAAACACACTGCCATCACAGCAGAGAAACATCCTCATTGGCTTGATGTTTATATATTTATTTTTACCTACAAAACTTTGCATATCTGTACAGGATTTATGATGTGACTTCTGTGCACATGTTAATCATTAATGTTTTGTTTTGTTGATTTGGTGGCTCTGGAAGTTAATAAAAACATCAACCATCATGGTATCGGAGTGGTATCAATTTATCTTTGTTATTGCTTCTTTTGTGTTTTCAATTTATAACAATATAAAATGTTAATCACAGACTACAAATGGGTTCTCAGTAGGCAAACTGCTTTGATTGTAGAACGTGTCAATAATTGGGAAACCACCTTCATCTAATCATCATACTTTCTTTCTTTCTTTTAGCCTGGTCATCCTAAAAGCCTCCCCATGGAGATTGTCTTGTCATTCATAACCTATAAGGGTCCCAGTGTTCCTCAGATCATTAAACTGCTGAACTGGGAGGACGACACAGACCACTGCATTGTGATCATGGAGCGACACATGGCCTGCATGGACTTGAATAGTTCATGAAGCTCCACAGAGGATTTGTATGAGGTTCCTTTTTTGTCCAAAATGAGTCGACTGCTTTGTGCTTTGTACTATACATTTGTCTATGTCTACAGTCATTGCCTACTTGTTCAGGTAAATCAGTATATGTTTGCGTGTATGTTGTCTTAACCTGTCGTCCTGCCTGCTTTTTCTCTGTCGTTTAATTACCGTTGTCTTTATTGTCATCTTGTTCTGTCGTCCTTACTGTGGTCCTAACTGTCATCTTATTCTGTCGTCCTTAATGTCGTCTTTACTGTCGTCTTGTTCTGTCATCATAACCTTCATCAGCGCGGTAAAGTTAGTTTTACATTTCATATTCAACTAGGCTGCTTTAGGGACCTTCTGCAAATTTACCTCACAGTACAAAACGAAGTACAATAATTCATTCAAATAAATGTTCACAGGACTATAGTAAATGCCAAGTGTGCAAACTGATTAAATATAGTTTGCCAATATCTCGCATTAGACAATACTTCCAACATCTCCCTTACTGTCTGTACAGTACACAAATATTTTCATCAAAAAATTAGGCTACTGTATTTTTTTTTTTCTTCATGTTGCAAAGGTTGTAGGTTGTAGAAGACTGACTTATTACAGGTGAAATTTTGCCAATACCTGCTTTACTGGATGTACAGTGCACAAATATGTTTAGAAAAAAAAATTACTGTAATTCACCAAAAAGGCTATTTCATGTTCCAAAGGTTGTAGTATGTGTCTAGTTACAAAACTTACGAGTTGGTGGGTTCGTTTGTTACAATCCATTCCACAGCTGACGTTCTTGGTTTTCTTCTTTATTAATTATTCTTTATTTATTAAATCCAGACAATTGTTTGATGAAACATTGACTAAAATTAAGATACAATTTATACAAAATGAAATTCACTTCAAAGAAAGGCTTTCTACAAAACAAAACTCAAGGAAGTGGTCAAAATCATGTCTGATCCTCTCCATGTCTCCCGACATATTGTGCATTTTATGATCCTATCTTGGTCATGCTGTTCACTTTTCAAAATCAACATAGATGAATAATAATAATAATAATAATAATGCCTAATATTTAAACATAAATAGGCCTATGGAACTAAATAGGCTAGCTTTCTTTAACCCTCTGGCCACCGATTGCACCGGCGCGTTCTGATGGATTTTTCTGCTCATGACAGCGGAAACAACTTAAAATAGCCTACATCGTCATTTTTGGCCATACAGTGCAAGACATCATTATAAACTATAAATGGTCTACTTTTATTTGTGTACACTCACCTTGTGCTTTTGTAAATTTAAAATAAAATTTATAATAAATTTTATAATAAAATTTTATTATAAAATTTATAATAAAATTATAAAATTTTATAATAAAATTTTATTATAAAATTTATAATAAATAAACAAATTTATAATATTTCAGCCGTCTCTGAGAGACTCTTTCTGAAACACCTCTCAAAGATGAACTGAAACTCAACGAATAATTATCAATTTATCATATGTATATGGAAATGACATAACAAATAAAACAACACTATTCATTCTGTGGAATATTTTTAATAGTTTCCTCAAAGTACGAGCCTATATTGAATAGGTGTAATTTGCAGGTGGGACATGTCCCCACGACATCAATGACGTTTGCACCACGCTCCTCCGTTACTTGATCTTTTTTATTTTGGTGCATCAATCTATTAAGTTGGTTTGTATAAGGAATTATGATCCGCACTCACGAGAACAGTCTTCTTTTTCTGTTTTATTTCTCAATCATCACAAATGGGGAAAAAACAAACGTTTCGGCTACCAAGCCTTCCTCAGTGTGTAAAGCCGTGTCCCCATGTGTCCTGGCGAGTGCTTGTTGCCGCTGTTGTCAGTTCTCTCTTGGCGCGCGTGCACAACGCGCAATCTTCACACAGACGATCGAGCGCTTCGTTCTGGTAAAAGCACAAAACCAAAACAAAATGCACACAAACGTGTCCCTGCTCTTGATCATGGGCGGCGCTAGGGAGGGGCTAGCAGGTGCTCCAGCACCCCCAAGAAAAACCAAAGCACCCCCATAGCACCCCCATAAAAAAATGAAATAAAATAAAAACATTTGACTCATTACACATGCAAAGCACTGGCTAAAGTAATGATTATGAATGCATCGGAGAAAAAGAAGACATTTTAATTATTTATTAATAAGTGCTTTCTCAGTCAGTGTCGGCTGGAAAGATGAAGTAGCCGAATGCCATTATATGCCTGACTCGCCATTTCCACATTATGGGCGTGCCTTTAATAGAGAAATGCATAGGGTTGTGATGGTGAGGAAATTTTCCCACCGGTTAATCGACGTATCACCGTGGTGGGGGGGGATCGTTTGAGTTTTCCCTCTTTTCCTCGCTTTCCTTCAGTTAAATAGTTTGTAAAAGCTCCGTGCACATTTTACTTTCACTTTCAAATTTGCGGCAATTTGGCTTCAGGCAGTTGTTTGTTTTTAGCCTTTGAGATTTCCCATTTTCCCTCACTTTCCTTTGCTTAAATAGCTTGTAAAAAGCATTTTGCGCATTTTACTTTCACTATTAAATTAGCAGTAAATTCGGCATCAATTGCTTGAATTCAATTCAAGCAACAACAAAATATGACATAGAAAATATAACTTTTATTAACAAAACGAATAAAAATACACCATGCTATATGCCTAATATAAAATAACAATTAACTTACAAATTTTAAATAGGTATACAAAACTGAAAATCAGTAAAGACTGAGGAACAAATAATTATAAAACATAGAATGTTTATTAGCAAAACGATTAAGAAAGTTTGGAAGCACGGACTGCATAAACCTTGATGTAAAATAATGGGGGGGAAAATCACACAGTTTAAATAAAATAAAAATCAGCAAATACTGTGGAACCAAATAAATGAGAAACGAATGTTAAAAAACCTTCCAATATCACCTTAGATAAATGGCAGGTCAACAGGCTTTTCAAAATCCAAAATATTTTTAAAACAGGCGCTTTTACATTTGGTTTGGAAACTCTTCTGCCATCGTCTTGTCTTTTTCACCTCGCTCTTCTTGTCAGTCAGCTGGACTCACTCTCCTCAGGTGATAGCTAAATGAAATCTGATCTGTGATGGGCGACTGTCGTTTGTCGGTGTGCTGCATTGAGCAGCCGCGTTCAGTTTTAATTGTTGTGTCTGTTCTCTAAACTGAACTAAATTATTTTTATTACTATTTAAAAAATCAAAATGTCGGTGAGGGACGGTGCTTAACACCGGTATCACCGCCAACACTGTTGCAGCAAGCTTAAAATGCACCTATACAGACTACATAATCAGAGAAGATTTATTTAATTTATTTTTTATTTTTTATTGATTTTCAAGCTTTCTGCAAATGTATTTCTTATGTCTATGAGCTGGTTCATTGTTGTGAGCGCTTCATTCACGGAGACTGCATGAGATGACAGAAAGCACATCCAAAAATGACGGGAGTATTTTAAGCTCATTCCACAGGGGGAAAAAATAAATAAATAAATAAATGTCAATAAATGTCATACAGTAGGCTAAGCGCGATAATACTCCCACTCCTCATAAACATTTGAAATGCGCCTATATAGCGATTTTATTATTCATATAAAAAAAATAATGATAACAACATGTTTCGGTCATATTTAGCCTACTTGCCCAGCTCCCCCTGTCATTGATCTAGCACCCCCTCAGCACCTGCGTTCAAAATTTTCTGGCGCCGCCCCTGCTCTTGATATACAATCACTGATGAACACTTTTGGTTTTAATGGAAAAAAAATCTATATGGGGGTGGATTCGAACACAAGACCTCTGCAATGCTTGTCAAAAGTTCAGCCGCTGGACTATCAAAGCACACGAAGGAGGCATGCAAATTTATGTATTTACTCACTGCTGTGAAGAATCTCGCCACTGATTATATTGTATTATTAATATTTATATGTATATTAACATAGACACTTCGTGCAGCTGCACTGTCTGTAGTTACACCACTGACCCATGATAAAAGATTTTGGCCATATTGCCCATCTAAGTCATTCATCACACACTATCAACAGGCACATCATGTAGGCTACACTTCTTGTATTTCGTTTGGGCACCACAAGGTGTCACTGTGGCCTCAAAGCTTACCCCTCGCCTACTCTGGCTCGATTGCTATTCCTGAGGTAAAACACGCCCTCCTCATTACCCTACGGACAAAGAAATGTAGAAATAAATGAATGTGGAAATAAATACGTAAATAAATACATAAATTTGAAAATAAATAAAAGTGGAAATAAATAAATGTGGGAAAAAAAACAAATAAGGAAATAAAATTATAAATTATTTATTTTTTATTTTTTTACTTTTCTTTGTACATTTATTTATATATTTATTTATTTACATTTGCTTTTTTACATTTCTTTGTACATTTATTTATTTATTTATAATTATGGCAGGATTGGCATTCCATACCAGGGCGCGCATTTCTGTCAATGTTTGCTGGTGAGTTGAAACTCTTTCTTTCTTTACCTTTTGCTCTGAAACCATTATTAATAAATGAAAGGTATAACAGTTAGCTAATAAAAAATATATATAATTTAAGACTGCATGAATATCGATTGCAAACCTTTCGCCACGGTCTTTTACGGATCGGATTTTTTTTTTTTTTTTTACTTTACTTTTGTGAGTAATGTATTACACAAACAAGCTTATATTGAAAAACTTTGTGCATGTGCCAGATATTAGCCCAAGAAATGCAATCTCTCATCCACATAGTGTTAGTTAGTTAGCTACTGAATACATTTAATTTAATACCAAGTCTTTTCTACCATGTGATGCCGGATAAATTTACTGCAATTTTTAGAAGCAGTTTATGGATAACTCAACAGGTCACATCTTAATGACAGTTTGCTTTATCAGCTTGTTAAAAAAAAGTCTAATGTGCATTGTTGTCACTCTACAGCAGGGGTGTCCAAACTCAGTCCTGGAGGGCCGGTGTCCTGCAGAGTTTAGCTCCAACCCTAATTAAATACACCTGAACCAGCAAATCAAGGTCTTACTAGGCATACTAGAAGCTTCCTTGCAGGTGTGTTGAGGCAAGTTGGAGCTAAACTCTGCAGGACACCGGCCCTCCAGGACCGAGTTTGGACAGCCCTGCTCTACAGATTCCAAGAAGAGCAGTGCCGAGCTAAAAAAAAAAAGATGATCTGGAAATGTAAGCGCTGTCAATTTGCTTGTAGCAAAAGGGGATACTTGTTAAAACATACTAGACTAAACATTTTATTTATGTTAAGGCTATGGATTACGGGTAATGATGTCAATGTACAGTCAATGTGCTCATTGTTTTGCTTCATAAGACCTCAGTATATCATCGAGAGCCAGGGGTATTAATTTTTTTTTTTTTTTTTTTGGACTCTCAAAGTGATGGAACCCCTTCACTTCCATTTTATAAATCGCCAAAGTACATGGATTCAGTCACCTACATGTTAAATGGCCTAAGGGTGAGTAAATTAACAGCAAATTTTCATACAGAAAAAAGCAATAATCAATGGAAATGTGATTTTCATAATTGATACAATGTTGTCTGCCCCTTCAGACCTCTGACCTCACTGACATGAAGTGTGTTGCCATAAGAGGAATTCCTGTAATACCTGATCACCCTTCTCTGAAGAACTTCATGAAGTTCTTCAAAACATGCTTTGTAAGTATTGTTGATTTTTCTTTCTGTTATGTAAACTAAAGGGGTCATAACATAGTTTTTAGCTAAAATATGTCCAGGCTTCTGATGATGAGGAGTCACACCAAAACGTTCCAGTTGGAATCCGCGAAAGCGAAGATGTTGCACAGCATCCCCTATCTTTCTCCTCCATCTAGCCCCTGTAAGGAATCATCTCAGAGGGTAATCTTGGGAAGGATGGTTTAGAGAACCTCCCTCTGGCCATTTGTTCTTGTTTTTGGATTGACTTATGCCTTGCATCTTGATTGAGCAATGAGCTCATTTATTAATGAGCAATACATTAAACATACATTTTCTCTTTGTTTTATTAGACAAAATCTCAACATACCTAAAGTTACCTGAAATTTGTTAAATGGATTTTGTAAAATTAATTAAAATAAAACTGAATTCTAAAACAAAATCCTTGTTGTTTGTATTTTTGTCCTTGTTTATTGTGCAGCTGTAACTTAAAGAATAATAAATCAGCAGAGAAATCAGTGAAATTAAACCAATTATATTATAAATGCAATTTGGTCTACTAAAAGTTAACTTTAAATTTAATGTTTTGAGTTACCTTAACTGGTAAATTTTAGTTATTGTAACAGATAGTTCAATGAACTAACTCTTTCCAATGTAATGAGCTTAAAATGTCCAACAAGACAAAATCAACTTTAAATCTTTTAAATTCAATCAACTTGTATGGGCTTACAGTGAAATGATGTGTCTGCTAAGTGAGCAAACATCAAAAAAGATCACGCAACAGAAGTGCACTCTCTCTTTCTCTCTCTCTCTCTCTCTCCTTACCGTTAAGTAACTTGTGCATTGGTTTACTCACTTGTTTTTGAAATATCCGTCCAAACTACAGTGATGTCTGTGAGAAAGGGATATTCGCTCGACAAGCTTGCGCATATGCGCTGCCACGCGCTCAATCCACTCTGCGTGCTTTGCTTATCAGCTCGTGCACATCAGCTATACTGGCGTTAATATTGAATGTTTAATATTATATTAATTGCATACATATACTTCGTAGACATCCTTAATTTCTAATAACTCTTTGTCTGAATACAGCACTTATCATATTGTAGAATATCAGAGACTGAATCAGACAAATTTAAGATGCGATTAGAACATTGAAACCAGGGTTCCCACTCTAAGCCAAATGTCAAATTCCCTGACTTTTCCCTGACTTTCACTGACTAAAAAGCTGAATTTCCATGACCTATAATGAACGGAAAAACAGGCCGCTGTTGTGCTGAGCAGTTTTGCTTTTACCCGTTAAATGCACTTTGATAAATTTATACTTTTTTTTTGTCTTTGAAGTGGTCATTTTGTAGCCAAAGCTCCTAAAAATTAACATTTTCTGGCATATTTGCACTAGTTAACCGGTACAGCCTGGTGACTGCATTTGACTTAAGTGATTGCTAGTTGACTAGCGGGAAGGGAATAAAAGGGCACTGAAAAAAATAGCTCAGTGGTTAAAATTATTACTTGCCCTGTTAATATTTTCACTAGCCTTGCCACAAAAAAAAATAAAAATAAATAAATAAAATGAAACAAAACTGATAACATCAACTATTTTATCTATGTTACCTTTTATTCTAATAAATAAACTTATATGACACCAATATTTTAGATACCAATAAAATTTTACATTTCTCAATTTCAATTTTAATACCACAGCAAAAACCACTAGCCTAACAAATATAAAATTCAAACATTATTAAAGATAAGTGACAGCCAGTAAATAAGATCAAATGAACAAATTGCAAGTAATTGCAAAATTAAATATATAGCACAAAGATAGAAATGAAATTTTAGTTAATTTATTTATTTTTTTGCTAGTTTTTATGTTTGTAGGTGTTCAGGAACAGAAATTCAATAATTATTTATAAAATAACATGTTGCACCTTGATTTTTCATTGCCATTTGAAATTAGTGGCAAGGCAACCACTGCATTTTAATTATGAATCAATCCAAAAAAAAAAAAAAACGTGCAATGCTTGATTTATATTAGACTGCATAATTTCAAAATCTGAAGTAAAAACAGAATGGTGTGACTTTAGCTTTGTGAAATTACGCTATGTGAAACACAAACAGCAGACAGCTGAATGAGACGCAATTTCCCTCTCTGACAGCAGGTGCCGCTTATTTAACAGTAAGTCAGCGTTTCCTTGAATACCACTGTAAACACAGCAGCGCTGCTAATTTATGCATTATAAATGCATTATACAGAGTCAAGATGAAAAGAAAACGCCATGTAAACTTTTTTTTTTTTTTTGAAAACAGCCAGTTCCCCTCAGAAACACATTCATATAAAATTCAATATTTAGGATTCCTATATTTCGTGCATCGTGAACAGTGATCTTGTTCTGCCTGTTATGGTATTTTTCTCCTCTTTGCGTCCGTCTTCAGCGCCTCTGTTAATGGCCGTTTACAGACTAATTATAATAATAACGTAATATTTCCACACAAATGGCATTTGGAAAAATGATTGCAGTGCAGTTTGTGTGCACGGAACAGAAGATACTCTAAAATAAAACAAAAAATGGCCGGTCGAACGGGTGCATGTACTCCACTGTAAAAGTTAAATATAGATTAATCATTGTTAAAGCTACTTGCCAAGATGGGTATTTTTATACTTTGTATGTATTTGCCCATTCAGGCGCAAGAAAGACGCGGAGAGAAACTCAATTCAGGGCTCGCGCGTGTCAGAGTCGCGGCTGTCTGTCTGTGCACGCTATTTACACAGAACACAGTGCGCCAGTACTGAATGGAGTTGACAAACAAAATCCCTGATATTCCATGACTTGGACAAAAAATATACAAAATTCCCTGACTTTCAATGTCTGGAATAGATCTTTTAAAATTCCATGATATTCCAGAAATTCCATGACCCGTGGGAACCCTGTGAAACATGAGGAGCTGGAATTCCAGCAAGGAAACAGGACAGCGTCATAAATCTGTCCAGATCCTAGCTGCAACTAATCTGAAGCAAGCAAACGAACCAACTCTTTCACAAAACAGCTTACAACCTTGAGACAAAAGAACACATTGATAATTCCAACACAGGAAGGAGATTGTCAAATTTGGGGCAAGTAATCAAGACTGATGGTCAAAGAGATGGCCGTCACATGTAAACCTGTGATAGAAAATCACGAGCTACAGACTCTCTTGGGCGGGTCTCCCCCTACCCAAGACAAAGAACCAGACTGAAAATTCCTAAGGAGACCTTTTAACCTTGCTCTGGTCTGCACAGAACATGCCTCTTATTCTCCATAGAATTACACACAGAGAGACTGTCTGTTCATATGCACATAAAATCATCCAAAAAGGACATTTCTATGCATAACTCATAACCATTATGTATGTAACCTACACACTAGACTATCATGTTTTAATCACATATTGTGTATGTCTTTTTAATAATTATTGAATAGCTGAAGGATTCATATGCTTGTTTGGTATGTATGAGTTTGACAATTCATGCCTTAAACGTTTCTTCCAATCAATTCTTTGTCAAATGTATCATAGTCTTGTTATTGAAATCATGTTCAAAGTATACTTTTGAAGAGCGGGAAAAATTCGGACAATGTGAATGACCACGACATGTTGATTTATGATGTAAGGAACACCCCAAGCTAGGATAATAGCCTATCTAATTGGTCAAGACACCAGATGGGATGGGTCAGAAAGCCGAGTTTAAAAACTCAGGACACCATCAAACCCTCTCTTAGTCTCTTAGTCCCTTCTCCTCTGCTGCTCTCTTTTGCCACCGCGTTTTGACGCTGCTCTTTGAGCGTGCTCTGGCCCACGTGCCAGCTGCTACCACAATGAGAAGAAAAACCACCTAGTCTCGTTACATCTTTTATTCTTTTACTTTAATTTCTTTTCTGTTCCGTTGCGAGTTTCGTGTTCTCAGTTTAAGTTTTGCCGCCACGCCTCGTCTCCGAGTTCAACTCGAGTCTGTGACCGCCTCAAAACTTCTACCAGCCACAACTCCGCATCTTCAGCCAAGAGCCAACGCACAACCATTGGCCTCCCAAGACGTCACTTCAACGACTACTGAATTTCCAACCAATCAGCAACCTTGGGAAACCCCCTTTCTGCAAGGACGACAACAAAAGGGAATCCCTTAACACAAAGGCAAACAAGTAAACAACTCCAGATTTTTGCTGAGCTGGCGCATTTTATATAAATTTTAGCCTCATTGAGAAGCTCAATGCGAGGGTTAATTAAGTGATTGATGGTTGTTCAGGTCTATGCAATTGCACATATTGCTATAAACTTGGGATATCACACTTCCATTCTTTTAAACTCATTCCTTTCCTTACTTTCTCTCTTTCTGCAACGTGCGAATGTGTGAATGCGTATGTTCATGTGTTAGATTAGTGTACATGTCTTAGATTTATCAAATAAAGCCTTGTTTATATTGAAAAGAGAAGTATCTTGTGTTTTGTGCTAACAAGTTAATGTCTTAATCTGCCGATCTTGTGACTGTGCTATTTAAGTGTTTTCACTATATTTTGGGTTTTAATATCCAGTGCAGAGTTTGTTATATGGCTCGTTCAGTGAATCACTGCCGTGAAACAGCGATTCTGTTCAAATTCCCTATGAAATCATAAATGATTCCCTTTGAGCTAAATTAAACTATTTCCTTTAAATTATATATTACGTTTTTTACATTACAATATGCTGTGTGGTATCAGCTTTTGGTATAGGAGCATTTTAACTAGTACGAGTATAGGAGCTCAGTATCGTGCCTGATACCGATACCAGTATCTGTCTGCGTTTACACCGCGGTCTAAAGTACTGAGAAGATTAGGCAAATGGTCTGGTGACGTAACGTTAGGTCTGCACGCGTTTCTCAAGACCAAGTACGCAAATTTCGTACTTGCATCCTCGGTAGTTCGGACTTCACGAGTTAGACTCGGGAGTGTGAATCCCGCAGACGGAACAACGTAAGTCCAGTAATTCTGCAAAGAGCAGCGTACTTGATAACATCAGTCAGCTCGCCTTGGCTGCTGCAATCTTCCTCATTGTATTTACAGACAAAATATATCAAACACCACCGCCTCTTTTCATTTTCATTTAAACATATTAATAGAACAATAGAATAAAGACCAAAGATTACCTGTTAGATTTACCCAAAACTAATTATATCTTATGTTTAACCACTACAGAGACATCAGAGCCAGCGGCAAATGTCAGAAGGACTAGCCGAGGTTATGCTCCTCTCGTCAGGACACATGAGCACTGAGCGCCCGGTGATCGCGTGGAGCTCACGGCTCCGAAATCGGAGAAGCACATTTTAAAATAGGCGCTGTTTTTATAAATAATCCACAGATTTGAGTTTTAAACAACTACATTCTCGGCTGAAATACACACGTCCAGTGTAGACACGGTGTTATTCACCTATCGAGAAGAAACAAAGCAACCTCGGCGTCCGATCGCAGGTCTTCCGCTCCTTGAGTTCTCTCCAGCACTGGAAAGCTGATCCGTTATTTACATGGGTCCTACTTCTTGCCTTATCGTTCCGCAGTCGTTTTCCTCTTTTTGTTTTTTATCCACCATCTCTATCTTTCTGTCGCTCGGCTCAGCTGTTCACTGAACGCTCTCTCCTCCACATCACAAGTAGACACACCCCTTACTGCTGATTGGCTACACGTTTGTTTTGGAACTCGGCCCCGACTCAGTTTTCTAAAACGTTTTTGAAAAATTGCATACCCTGCCTTTAAGCCAATAAACACTCGACTGTGACAACGTATAGTTTGCCTGTTCTTAAAACCACCTCAGGTATTTCCATAATAATTAAATATATTTATAATCCATCACTAATTGACATAACCTTTATTACAGTATAGAATATATATATTTCTGCCTCATTCTGTAGTAAGAAGTCACATAAGATCACAAAAGTAAGTTAATTCTAACATTCAACTGATGTTGTTTAGTATGCTATAATGTTCTCTTTTTTTGGACAACAGGTTTAGAAATGCTTCTCATTACAAGTCATTAAGGGAAGATGTTTCACATGTGCTGCTTTTTCAAATGTTCCATATGGGCGGGAGGAGCGCGTAGACTCATGAACACACACAACCAGAGCCAGTTTGGAGAGAAATACAAGGCATGGAAATTATTTAAACGCAAAACTGAAAAAAAAAGCTCTGCTTGGTCAAACTCTTCTTCTTTTTCTGTTGCTTTGATTTGAGTACTGCGTGTGGACAGAGGCATAACCAGGTTTTTACGTAGTTAAGGCAACTGTTGATAAAATATTACTGGTATGTTCTGCATTATCTAATTTGGACAAGTTATTAATTCAGTAGAAAAATACATTTGACACTAACAAGTGGTTACTTTCTCTTATTTTGTTATTGACTGAATGATTGTCTACTGTATTCACATTGGTGGTAGATTCAGCACATGAAATGTTGCCTTATGTATATTCTTTGCATGTAGGTTTTTCTTTTACTTTCTATGTTCGATCTTTGATTTATTTATTTTTTACTCTATCTACAATTATAACAAATTTAATTACTTAAATTATTTTAATATCGGAAGTTTGTGTGTGTAAATTTCTGTAAGAGTATGTTTTATGGATTGAGTTTTCCATCAACACAGTTTTACTGATGCTCCAATAGAAACATAAATCCCAGGATAGAGTGGCTGAGTGAATGTGGTCTGGACTGTGTGGATGAGGTTCAATGTGTCAGAGACACTGTAGAAGGAGAGAGTTCCTGCACTGTGATCCACATACACTCCTATTCTATGGCTGGACACTTCAGGGAGTCCAGTCTCTATCTTATTGTGTAGGAATGAGTAACTGAAGTCAGAGCAGGACAAACTCCAGGATTGATCATTGCATCCAAACAAACATTCATTACCCCGTCCCTTCCTGCTCATGCTCTTGTATGATACTGATATAAACACACCAATATCGCCACTCCACTCCAGCTCCCAGTAACAGCGTCCACACAAACTCTCTCTACACAACACCTGCTGATACACATCAAATCTGTCTGGATGATCAGGATACGACTGGACTGTGTCACTGAAAATAACTTCTCTGTTTGTCTCAGACAGATGGAGGTGTTTATGTGCTGTGTTTGGATCCAGAGTGAGCTGATGGTAAACTGATAGAGAAAGAACAGATCAAAATCAGGAATTATGAATCTGTCTGATCTTTTAATGTAGCTGAACTCTTCATGGCTTCTGTTCAATGTATCAACAGTGTCTCAGTATAGCTTACTAGATACAGTAGCAAGAATAAGTTTGAGAACACTGTGAAAATATCTGCATTGATTACTGATAAAATGTGGCCTGATCTTATTTAAACTCACAATCGTAGACCAACACAGTCAGACTGAACTAATTATATTTGTACTTTTATTATTTTCATTTATTACATGGAGTTATCATTCACAGTGCAGGGTTGAGAAAGTAAGTGAATCTTTGAATTTATTAACTCGTAAAATAGATCCTCTTTTAGCAACAGAATCACCACCAAATGTTTTCTGTTTCCCTTTGTTCTTAGAGTGATCTTTGCAGGATGCCTGTTTCTTGTGGTCTGTTTACACAAGTTACAAGTTATGAGTAATCAATGCAGAAATCCAGACATTTTCAAACAGTTCACAAACTATGGTTGCCACTCTGTCCTGTGTAAATAACTACTTACAATTAAAACTCTTCTACCATGTTTTCTTTTACCTTCTACAGGATGCACATGAACACATTCAGTGAGTTTTTCTGCGTGTTTTTTGGTTGACTTACATTGTAGGAAGTCGTTCCTGGTCTTGGGATCCATGATAGTAAAGATGACTCTGGAAAACAGTGTGGGTCTCATATCAAGAGAAAATGATTCCTGCAAGAGATTTCTAATAGGATTTTCTATGTGATTTAAGATGATGGAGGACTCATTTCTGAGTGCAGATGAATCTCCAGGACTTTACCTCAGACAGAGATCTTCTTGAGCTCCTCTTTGCAGAAATCCTCCAGCTTGTCTTTCTGCTGATGGACAGATTCTCTCAGGCCATCAGAAGAGATGAGAACTGAAGGGATTGTCATTTACGTCTGTAGATTCAGGAGGTGCTGAGAGAGACTGGACACTCTACAGAAAGCAGAAATCAAAACACATCAGCTCCACACTTCACCCAGTAACCTGCACTACTGCTAGATTTGTGTGGCTCTTGTTGACTTGATTTATCTTTTGTAACTCGCCTCAATCCAGCACTTTCACAGTATCATCTACATTCTTATTTTCATTATATCACATTAAAGCTATAAATTCAAGTACTTTCACTCAGGGTGCGAACTACGGGGGAGCTAGGGGGAGCTCGGCTCCCCTTAATAAGGCATGGGCTCCCCTGAAAACGTGATTTGTGAAATTTTGGGGGGTCTCAAAAAATATTGACAATGTGTTATTTTGAGGTGCAATTTCAGTTTTGTGCAATGTGATCATCGTGGATTATTATGTGTAAAATTGCAAAAATGTCATTCATTCATGCATGACGCCGATTTAAACCTAATTCACTTCAATAAAGATAACTATACATGCTATTCTTGTCATGAGCATCAAGGTGTGGGGGCGCTGTGGTGCAAATTCATTCCACTCATGTTTAGTGCATGTTAACTCAAAGATTCGTAGAAAAAATATAAACGTTGGATTCAACATTGGCCGTAGATCTGCGCGCGCAGTCCTTGAAATCCATTCTGCAGTTAGCATCATATAGCCACCATGGCAAAAAGAACACAGGCAGTTTAATTAAATTTGGTTTTACTAAGAAATTGTGTAGTGATGACGTTAATGGCACGACTGATTCACCTGCTGCAAGCCCTGTTAGCACACCTCCCGCCAGCGCCGGGACCACCAAGAAGGAAGTCACTGCAAGACCACACGCAAGCGCACGAACAACCCCCCCCCCCCCCGGTTATAAAAAAAAAAAAAAAGGTGGCCTCCCCCAAAGTCCACGGTATAGTTCGAACACTGCTTTCACTACATGTGAGTTTTTATGGTAAAACTTCTATAAAATATGTGAAGCCAATGTAACGGGTCAAGCACATCAATGGTGTCACATTGTAGGGTTGAGTAAATTTGCTACGGAAAGGCAGTTCAAATGATGTTAACAGTATGACCATTATTTATAACTTTAAGCCAGTTATTGATACTGTCCTGAAATTTTAAAAGGACCCTTAAGGTACTATATATGACAATGATGTATACAATATACAACAATGTGATATACAGGCAAATAGTTAGGAAAATTATCTTGAAGGGTTTTAGTGGGATTGAAGAAATGACAAATGAGTTACAGTAAATGTCACAGAACTTCTACCACTAAATCATCATGTGGCCAGTTGAATCCAGCAAAAGTAGAGCGAGGTTGTTTAAAGGTAACTCAGGACTACTAATCAATGGCTGTAGAATCAAACTCCAAAAAGGATGACTGATCAGTTATCACCATCATACATAAATTAGCATGAAATCAGACTGATGGTTTCTCTTCATGGTTACTAGTTAATTAGGTTACACCTTATCAAATTTCTTTGATTAACTTGGTATGCGTTTAAACCCTGTGTTTTGTTTACTTCTTAGTCTGTTAAAATCTTGTCATTACTTTGCTGGTTGTTCTGTTCTTGTTAAGGAGAAAGTTTTCCTAGACTGTTTTTGTTACTTTTGAGGTTCTTCATAGTTAAAAAAAAGTGGCTGTGCTTGTATACAGTCTGTTTATTCTCACCAGCTGCAACCACGCCATAAAAACTACACTGTTAAAATTTATTAGAATTATTTGAGGCCTTTTTTTGGCGAGGTGGCGTGTGAACAGGGTAGCGAAGTGAAATATTTTTATCACTCATGATTTTTTTTACTACATATGTTTTTACTTACTGTAACCCAGTGTAAATGGGGTAATATAATAAATGAGACATGAGTCAGTGATTTGTTAAATTTGTTTATTTTCATATTGTACATTTTTCCAGTTCTGTAAAAGAAATATCATTGTAGTGTCAGTTGACATGTAAAATGTTTATTTTATTGTATAAAGTGAAAGTTATATAGTCTCACCGGGTGTATTGTGGAGGTGCCGAAGAAGAAGGGGATGACGTCGGACTAGGAGGGAAAAAAAGGCAGTGTGCAGAGAGCGCGAGGAATAGAGACCGTAATATGTGAATAACATATTTCTGGGTGGACATCTGATAGATTAGGGTGACTAATCCTTACGAGCTATCAGATTATATCTCAACGCTGACTAGTGCTTTGACTAAAGGCTCAATTCGGTTGATTCACGGACAGTTTGGACTTTGGAGTCTCACGCTGGCCTCTAGCCGCTAGCGCGAGTGCTGCGCGGGACAAGAGACTGTACACGTTTGTTGACTAAACAGACTGGAAGTACAGTCTGGGCCGTACGTCTGGATAGAGTGCTGCACGATCTACGTTGACGGTGCTATTGCATAATACGTGCGCGGTGAGCTAATTTCTTTTATTTCTTTTATTTTGCTCTTAGGAGTGAAGTAGCCACGACGAGTTTAGGCTACTACGAACCCAAGCGTCGATCCAGGCCTGCAACGAGAACTGTTTAATTTGATTTCTGCCGGCTGTTAGTTTATTTAGAATCAGAAAAAATTAAACTGTCAATTGTCTTTTGACTATCTTCCAATTCATATCTTTGTGTTTACTATTCTATTTTATAGTCAGTAAAGTTGATCTATTTGCTTTAATTGTTGTTGCTTATTCTGTTATTTTATTATCCTTTATCACTGCAAGTTTATTTGAGAACACCAGCAAACCAATTAATATTTTGCCCTTATTAGAATAACGGACATTTGAGTGTCTATTAGATCGTAAAAGAACTCAGGTTAGCCTTCCCCCATAAGCAGCCTTGCGGGGCGCTACATTACTGTACTTGTACAATAATCTATTTGACATAGGTGATTTAATGTGAAAAACTATTGCTGTCAAGTCATTACACCTAAAAAGTGTGGATCTTCAGCTTTAGTGTTCTGACAAAATTTTTATATGTTGGGCCTATCTTTATGATCTTTTCTAAAGCCCCATAAACCTACTTGCGGGCCCTGCTTCCAGCCACTGTACACTTTTGCAGACATGTACAGTGTGAACTGTGAACGCCGTTGTTTATTAATATGGGTGCTAACAGAAACACATGAGCCTAAGGGCCAGCACTATTTTGTATAATTTAAGGTTCATACCTGTTTCACTGTCCTCTGTGCTGTTGCTGATACAGTATCATCATTACATGTCCATCCATTATACAGAGAGAAAGACTCCAACACAAACAGCTCAATGACAGTTTAGGTTTCTGGCTGAATTCTGAACAGCATACTACCCCTATTTCTGCCATGTGAAGACACTGGAGAAATAGTAAGTGTAGTATGCCGTTTCAAACTCAGCCTCTTTTTCCCTGAACTAAGCAGCTGAAAGAGTTTCCTAGTTCCGTGTTTGAGTGATGTGTGCAAAATGGGTGTGTATGCAAGTTTGTAAAGTCACAGATAATAAAATGTCCTCTAGATGTCACTCAGACACAATACAAGTTACAGAGAAGCAGGACAAAACCTGTAAAAACTGCAGCCCCACAATCTGACAACTGCAACTCTATAGCTGTGTCCCAAAGCTAAGTGTACGCACTTCGGAGTGCATGGACTTGGAAGGCCACGCCTCCAAACTGCACGAAGGATGCGCTTGAGATGCTCCGCCTTCCCAGGATTTCCTATTTGCGCCACCAGGTGTTCCCGATTGCCGCTCCTGTCGCATAGCAATGGTGCGAGAGGAGAGCTGCCATCCTGACAGGTCGTTTAAAAAAGTTATGGAGCCAGCATTGCTCATATTTGTTTTTATATTTTATATTTTACTGGAGGAGATGGTGGGAATGCTTAACCCCCGGCCACGCCGGGTGATGTACCTCAGACTTAGCCAAGACCGTGGGTGGGTAAGTTATAGGCTATTTTAAGTTATATTGTTATTATACATATCATGCACACACATATATAGGAGTTCAAATGCTGACTGATATGTTACCAAGGTACAATTTTACAATAGCTTATTATTATATAAGCTATTATAATAGCTTATATAGCATTTTCCTGGGAAAGGAGGGCGCATTTGACGTCGCTTTCAAATTACGGCAGCCTTCGTCGTGCCGCGGTGATGCAATCGGCCTTGGAATGTGGTCTTTGGGGGGCGCATCCTGAATTGGGACAGCTTACATCGTGACGCTGTGACACATTCGCACTTCAAATGCGCGCTCCGAAGTGCTTACACTCAGCTTTGGGACACAGCTCCTGACACTAAAACCCTTCAATAGTTCATCTATTATACAGTCATTTGTATACTACAATTACAGAACAACAACTTCTCACTGATGAGTTTGTGGTTAAAAAAGATGCCTGTAGTGCAGCTTGGATGCATTATTTATTTTTGATTCACAAAATTACAAGCCCATAAGTCTAGCACTAGCCAAGTTTCCATCCAGTTTTTGTGCGGTTTTGTTATCGACAAAGTTAATGTGCGGAAAAAAATACCTTTGCGATATTCGCTGTCTCTAGCAATGACGACGTCACGAATGACAAAAGCGAATTATCGCATAAGTTTTGGTGAATTGCAAAAGAAATCTGCCCTTGAGCCGTTTCCGTAAATTATATACCTATTATTTTCTCTGTTACACCCCCCTCCCCAAACCAAAAACTGGAGAGTATTCAGACAGTTTATTGAAATTTGCCAGCTTACTGTTATTTCAATTTCACAAATAATTGCAATTGTACAAAATATTCTAAGATGACGGCAGAATGAAGCAGTTGCTCATCTGATGCTCAAAGAAACTACCCTTATGCGACGAAGCCAATGGGTATGGGAGAGACACTGGTTACACTTTATTTTGATAGTCCACTTTAGACATTCTACTAACTATAAGTAACTTTGTAACTACATGTCATCTAATTCTCAGTAGGGTAGGTTTAGGGTTAGTAGAATAAGTTGACATATACTTGCAAAGTTTCTCATACTCAGTATGTTGTATGTTGTGGACCCATCAAAATAAAGTGTTAGAAGATATTAAGCAGACAGTCTACTAATACTCTAATGACTGCTAGTTGACATGTAGTTGCAAAGTTACTTACTGTTAGTAGAATTTCAAAAGTGGACTCGAAATAAAGTGTTACCAAGACACTTTAACAAAAGTCTCTGGCTGCAACATTTTAGAATGACAAGGGCGACATTTGAGATATTGTGTGGATTTATTGTTCCTGATGTTGCGTCCAACCACACCACTTACAATGCAATAACCAACCTTCTGCACAAGCTGTGCTTATCAGGGCCACTCTTATGCAATATGTTGGCAGTAGGCTGTCAAGTTCAAAAGGTACCTGAACATAAAATCAAATTTTTTTTGTATGACTTTTTTTTTAATTATTTCAAATTACAAAGTAAATATTTTTTCACCAAAAAAAAAAAAAAAATCCTTGGATGGAAACCTGGCTATTGATGTTTTCCACAGTTTGTTTTAAACCAGTTTCAACTTTGAGCAGAATACTTCCGACAATCCCTTTTACCATGACAAGGGAATCTGAGGATGAAAAAAAAGCATATTAATGTCTTCATATTAATGTGCTTCTTGGTGATCCTAGCAGGTTTTTTGAAGTTTACACAGTTAAAAGCAGAAAAAAAAATCTAAAGGCAGGAAAGAACAACAATTTTGGACTGTAAAATATCATTCTTCAAAAAAAATAAAAATAATAATATTGCATTCTGAAGTTCTCTTCTAAAACCCAAAGCACAACAGCACAAAGATTCATATAATAAAACATGCAAAATTCAATACAATAATACAATTTAAAATCGAAAATCAGCAACAATAAGTAGATTTAAAAAGATACATTTTTAGAGACTTATTAAAACAAGACAATGGTGGGGAATTTCTAATCACCAGAGGTTGTGCATTTAGCTAAAATATAGAAAGCCTGACCACCCATAGTCTTCAATTGTTGAGAAAGAGAAAATGAAGCGGCCAAGTATAGAGAATGAGGAAGACTAAAAGGGAAGGCTACATCACATGATACCATGATAGGCTTTATATGTTAAAATGTTTTAAACCAGTCCTATTATGCTTTTTCACTCAAGAACGGCAACAAAAGGCTCACTCAGACAACAGTGTGCTTTTTTTGGATATTGTGAACACAATATGTCACAATGTCACACATTGAAATAATTCCTGCCCATGGGCAAGGCCTGGTTGAGCTGCTCTAGAGAAGACGAGGAAGAGCTGTTGTTTTTTTCCACTGTTTCCAGACCGCCTTTATTTGTGCTTGCAAAGGATCTGCATGTTCTTTCATTTGTAAACATTCTTAGAATCTGAAAATTTTGGTATGTCAAAATTGATGCCATCATTAATACTTACAGCTTGAGCAGATGAAGCTCGTGGTTACGAGAAGGGGCTTGAATTTCCAGAACACACTCTAAGATCTCCAACCCTGTTCCTGGAGATCTACCATCCTGCAGACTTCAGTTCCATAACTGTGCTAATGTCAGTGGCATGGTTACAAAGGTTACATTTAGCATGTGTGTAAGTGCTATGCTGGCTGAAGTAAATAGACTAAATCAATTCCAGCACTGGCTCATCATTTACATTATGTATAGTCGGATGGTCAAGCTATTTTTTTTAGTGTTTTAGATTGAAAACACTGCAAAAGAATGTGCACACTGAGGACATGGTTAACAGTTGAGAAGAGAATAAATATTAGAATTAACAAATTTTTTTGCATGTTAAAATATTTATAAATAATTGGCATGCTCAGCCAGGCAGGCCTGGATTAGATTCAAGATTCAAGATTTTTATTTGTCACATACACAATTATACAGAGTATAACCAGCAGTGAAATGTTAGTCAGGTCCGCTCCATGGACAGTGCAATTATATGCAATAGAAACACAAAGAATAAACATAAATATAAAAAATAAAAAATAAATGAGGTAGAGATAAAAAATAAAATATAAAATAAAATGTGCAAAAAAAAAAAGTGTGCAGGACAGTATACTGTAGACTTAATAAATAATATAAGAAGGAATGTGCAAGAAGAATGTGCAAACAGGTTGTACGGGGTATTTACATA
>JAFVLL020009828.1:0-10091 GCA_021397915.2 Tor tambroides | reverse complement strand
ATCTTCACTGTTGTGTTGTTCTTGATGTTTCTCTCTTCTTGTGTTCAGATGCCTGTGATCTCACACTGGATCCAAACACAGCAAACACTCGACTCATGCTGTCTGATGAGAACAGGAAGATCACATGTGTGACTGAGGATCAGCTGTATCCTGATCATCCAGAGAGATTTGATGAGGTTTCTCAGGTTCTGAGTGTTGAGAGTCTGACTGGACGCTGTTACTGGGAGACTGAATGGAGCGGAGATGCTGATATATCAGTGTCATATAAAGGAATCAAGAGAAAAGGAGGGAGTGATTACTGTGTGTTTGGATCCAATGAAAAATCCTGGAGTCTGGAGTGCTCTGATAATAGTTTCTCTGTCCGTCACAATAATAACAGAACTGTTATACCTGCTGTCCGTTCATCCTCTAATAGAGTAGGAGTGTATGTGAAGAATAGACGTGTATGTAGGAGAGCAGGAGTGTATGTGGACGTGTCGACCGACTCTCTGTCCTTCTACAGCGTCTCTGACACACACACACACACACACTTACACACACTCAACACCACATTCACTGAACCCCTCTATGCTGGGTTCAGGGTTTATAACTCATTGTCTCTGTGTGATATTAAACAATAGAGAGACTCTCTGTATCATTTGATAGTGCTTGCATTATATTGTTCAGTCTTTTATCACATGTGCTGTTCGTTTGTGTTTTAGTCTGATGCGCTTTGTGTTGCGCTGTTATCATTTATAAACGTCTTCATCTCTCAAACTCTTCCTCAGTATATGCTGTGAGAACTGCTTAATGTTCATCTGGGAAAACAGTGTGTGTTATCTGTGTAGATTTGTAATGTAAATCATTTACAAACCTATGCCAACACATCAGATACATCAACATATTTCTAAATGTGATTTCAAAATAAAAGTCTCTCTGAGTTTGCTTGTGTTAATAACTCTTGAAAATCAAACATTGGCGTCCTCTGCAGGAATCTGTTATAATGTACTTAACCCGTTTAATCCTAAATTTTTCCCAGACATGAAAATATCCAAATGATGTGTCGTAATCAATAAATATTTTGTACGAAAAATTGTTTTATGTTCGGTCACAATTGTGGGATAATGTGTGTACTGAAATTACATATTTCTGCAGTTATAAAAATTGTTATATATCCTAGCCCAGCTATTTAAACTGTTTGATCACATTCTAGGGTTACTATTATGCATAAAAAAAAAACTAAAAAAAAACTTATGCAACATTGATAGGAACACTGAGATAAAAAACTAAAAAAATCAACAATCACCGCAATTTGAAATTGTTAATTTTTGTAAAATATAATATCAAAGTTTTATAGTAATGCTACGAGTATTACAACAGCATTGTTGTACATTTTTTGTAACATTTGAGTTTTTAATTTAGTGCAATATTTTATTGCAACATTTTATTGTAATTTTCACTAGCAACTGCAACTGATTTATATTGTATACCTAAGTTCACTATTGTGACCGTCAACATGTTAACTCACTCTATGACCACACTCAACAAAACTGAATATATGTGAATTCATATATTAATACGAGACACCCTAAAGATCATGTGGACCAAAAATCTTTGTCATATCTTTGTTGACATACTTTACTAGTCTTTTGTTTTGGAGCTTGTTTTTTTTTGTTGTTTTTTTTTACGGCCACGATTGTGGGATTAAATGGGTTAAATTGGTTATATTCATATTATATATAGGCACATTACATTATGCATTTTAACAGTTTTGTTCAATAAAACCATGTAATTACTTGGATTTGATACTTTATTTGAACCAATTATGATTGCCTCATTGTTAGTTTATATATAAATATAGTCATATTAAAGCCTGTGTTTCACTTTGGTTTATTTTTATTACAAAAAATGATCAGATTACTCAAGTGTCAAAATAATCAGTAGATTTCTTGATTACCAAAATAAATGTTAGTTATGGCCCTAGATTAAAACATTTCAAAATACAACTGCATTGTTTTGTGATTAAAAGACAAATGTTTTGTCTTAAAAATAGTATTAAAATATTCTCTGATTCTAGTGAAGCAAGTCTCTGTATTTCGTCTCATCTCATGAGCTGAGTTTATTGTCGCACCCCTAGCGTCTACAAGCATCATATAGCTCATATTTGTCCAAGTGTATGATACAGCTTTCATTCTTCAGGCCAATCATGTATTCATAAAATAAAAGGAAAGTGTACTTTGCCATAGTATAGTTTTAAATGTTAAAGTGGCCATAGTAACTGCATGCTTTGCTTGAGCTGCACTTTATTTCTACCATTGTTTTATTAGTTTATGTAGTATAATTTGAAAGATAATAACAGTATTGTTTGATAAGTGAGATCTCTGATTTTAGTCCTTGAAAACCAAAACAATTGTGCTTGAAAAGTCCTTGAAAGTCCTGGAATTTCATTTTGCAATTTCTGTACGAACCCTGTACAGGGCTGGCTTTAGTTCACGACTGACTATATTAAAATAATCTCATTAAAACCTATAAGTATAAGTCTGCAATACTGCACTGTTCTCTACAGCCTTGCATTGTATTTGTCAAAAATATCATCATTTCCAGTTCAGTGTTAATACAGGAGCCTAAGTGTTGCTTCACAGTGAAGATTTATTACAACAGTTAATAACAGTATTCTTCACAAGAACACAATGTCATGTTTAACAGAATCAGAATCTGTTTTCTGTAAGAATTAGTGTTCATAAATATCCAAACCTTGAAATATCAAATAAACCCAAATTAAAAAATAAAATAAATATAAAATGTATTGCACTTTCTAATGACACTATCATATATTTATCCTTTGCATAAGTCAAGAAAACAGCTGCTTTACAACTTCAGATATTTTCACAAATATGAGAACATGAATACTGCATAGAGTAATTGTGCCTAAAGCTCACCAAAATCTACATTGAGACATTTTTAGTATAACCGGCAGCGCAGCATCCAGAAGCTGCAGATCCCAGCGGTCCTGTTGAGTCAGTACAGAGCTGCAGTGTCTCTTCTGACTCAGGTTTATCTCCTCCAGTGCTCTTTTGTGAATGATCTGAGCAGTAACCGGCAGCGCAGCATCCAGAAGCTGCAGATCCCAGCGGTCCTGTTGAGTCAGTACAGAGCTGCAGTGTCTCTTCTGACCCAGGTTTATCTCCTCCAGAGCTCTTTTGTGAAGGATCTGAGCAGTAACCGGCAGCGCAGCATCCAGAAGCTGCAGATCCCAGCGGTCCTGTTGAGTCAGTACAGAGCTGCAGTGTCTCTTCTGACTCAGGTTTATCTCCTCCAGTGCTCTTTTGTGAAGGATCTGAGCAGTAACCGGCAGCGCAGCATCCAGAAGCTGCAGATCCCAGCGGTCCTGCTGAGTCAGTACAGAGCTGCAGTGTGTCTTCTGACCCAGGTTTATCTCCTCCAGAGCTCTTTTGTGAAGGATCTGAGCAGTAACCGGCAGCGCAGCATCCAGAAGCTGCAGATCCCAGCGGTCCTGTTGAGTCAGTACAGAGCTGCAGTGTGTCTTCTGACCCAGGTTTATCTCCTCCAGTGCTCTTTTGTGAATGATCTGAGCAGTAACCGGCAGCGCAGCATCCAGAAGCTGCAGATCCCAGCGGTCCTGTTGAGTCAGTACAGAGCTGCAGTGTCTCTTCTGACTCAGGTTTATCTCCTCCAGTGCTCTTTTGTGAATGATCTGAGCAGTAACCGGCAGCGCAGCATCCAGAAGCTGCAGATCCCAGCGGTCCTGTTGAGTCAGTACAGAGCTGCAGTGTCTCTTCTGACCCAGGTTTATCTCCTCCAGTGCTCTTTTGTGAATGATCTGAGCAGTAACCGGCAGCGCAGCATCCAGAAGCTGCAGATCCCAGCGGTCCTGTTGAGTCAGTACAGAGCTGCAGTAAGCTCTTCTGACTCAGGTTTATCTCCTCCAGTGCTCTTTTGTGAAGGATCTGAGCAGTAACCGGCAGCGCAGCATCCAGAAGCTGCAGATCCCAGCGGTCCTGTTGAGTCAGTACAGAGCTGCAGTGTCTCTTCTGACCCAGGTTTATCTTCTCCAGTGCTCTTTTGTGAATGATCTGAGCAGTAACCGGCAGCGCAGCATCCAGAAGCTGCAGATCCCAGCGGTCCTGTTGAGTCAGTACAGAGCTGCAGTGTCTCTTCTGACCCAGGTTTATCTCCTCCAGTGCTCTTTTGTGAATGATCTGAGCAGTAACCGGCAGCGCAGCATCCAGAAGCTGCAGATCCCAGCGGTCCTGTTGAGTCAGTACAGAGCTGCAGTGTCTCTTCTGACCCAGGTTTATCTTCTCCAGTGCTCTTTTGTGAATGATCTGAGCAGTAACCGGCAGCGCAGCATCCAGAAGCTGCAGATCCCAGCGGTCCTGCTGAGTCAGTACAGAGCTGCAGTGTCTCTTCTGACCCAGGTTTATCTCCTCCAGTGCTCTTTTGTGAAGGATCTGAGCAGTAACCGGCAGCGCAGCATCCAGAAGCTGCAGATCCCAGCGGTCCTGTTGAGTCAGTACAGAGCTGCAGTGTCTCTTCTGACCCAGGTTTATCTCCTCCAGTGCTCTTTTGTGAAGGATCTGAGCAGTAACCGGCAGCGCAGCATCCAGAAGCTGCAGATCCCAGCGGTCTGGACGCAGTATGTGTGAAGCTGTCTGGACCGAGAGCATCTCCTGCCTTTGACCCCACAGCTGCCGTATCCCTCTGATTCCTCAGTCATCCAGGCAGGAGATTCATCAACCTCATTTAAGCATTTCTCAAACTTTCTTTGTTAGAACAGATGTTTGTCTCGAGTGATACGCAACTAAGGTTTACTTGCCTCAGATGTGAAAAGAGGAGGAGAGACAGATGGGAGCGTCACAGCCAGATTAGTTTTATTTGCTATTTGTGTATGTTTGTGCTTGTTCTGCAGTGCATTTTTGTTGAGAAATGTATTTGAGTTATAAAGTCTTAAAGGTGCACTAAGTGAATTTTGCCAAGTGATGTTGATATTTGAAAGCACCGAAACAAACACGCTCGTACTGATGGAGAAATCTGATAGGCTGGTGAGGGTATGCTGTCATCAATAAGTGAAAGCCATGTGTGTTACTATGGTAACTCAAGTGAATGTGTTTGGTATCAGTGTGTGTTTTAACGCTTGAATGGTTTAGCTCCGTTTCACGTGGAAGACGACATTCCTTCGATATTTACACGGGTCCTACCTCTTGCCTGATCGTAACCCTTCTTTTAATGTTTTGCTCCTCCGATATTTTCCTCTTTTTTATCTGCCATCTCTCTCTATCTATAGTCGATCTGTTAATATCTGTCACTGAGTGCTCTCTTCTCTCTATCATCACTAGACACGCCCCTTACTGCTGATTGGCTGCAAGTGTGTTTTGGGATTCGGTCCGACGCTGTGGTCAAAAGCGTTTTTCAAATATTGTTTAATGCATCTTTAAGTGAGATTAAACGTATTTTTGTGGCACTGTTGATGTAATGTTGTGTTTCATCATAAAGAGGTAAAAGTGTGGACACACATGGTTGGAAAACAGAAGGTCAAAGGTCACTCTGAACTCCCAAAGACTGAAGCTGAGATTCTTGAGAAGGATGGACCCCGTCCTGGCAGCTTCAGGTGCGCTCTTGTTTTTTGTCACGGTCAGTTCTTGAGTTTATTCAGCAGTTTATTTATTGTTCTGCTTGTTTTTACCTGTTTATTTGTGCTTGTTTACCTGACTGTCTTTTCATTCACTCAATGCAGAGTTTACAAAGAAGGCCATCATGATCTGCCTGAATTTCCTTCATATTTTCAAGTGGCCAAGTATTGGGTTTTTGAGAGGGTGAGAGAATTCATGCATCAATCACATTAACATTATTAATGGACATCAGGGGGGGAATAAAATAAATAGTGACAAATGTATGGTGACCCCTTTAACACATTGCTGAGCTGATTCTAGTAGCGTTCAGCACTGTTTGAGAGTGTTTTTAAGTGTTTTTGTGTTTCAGCTCAAACCCAAGACTCTGTGTGTTCTGGAGCTGCAGAGAGCAAAGGCCGAGCAGGCCAGCAGTATCGTGTGTTGTGTTCAGTCTTGCGTGAAGCTGAGGTTTGATCATCCTGAATGTTGTTATCTCTGGATCATAGATGGTGACGGAGCTGCTGGATTTGTCTTGTGGTGACGGTGATGGACTCTCTCTCTCTCTCTCGCTGTAGACCGCAGTGGTTCAGGACAAGCTCGTGTTCTGCGTGACGTCTGAAGACGCTGTGGAAGCAGATCTGCAGCTGATGAAGGAAACGGAGACACACACACTTCCCCCTGAGGTTGAGCGCTTGGCATCCTACAGCCTGCAGCAGGTTAGATACACACAACACAGATCTGTTTCTGGATAACGTGTCTAATGGGTGTGAAGTAATTGATTGGCAGCTGCTGTTGGAGGAGAAGCTGAACTGCAGCACATTGTCTCAGGACGGTGGTGTCTTTGTGGAGCTGGTTTGGACCGAAGTTCTCGGTTCCCTTAATAAGATCCTGAGAGTCCCTGTCTCCAGAATCAGCCTCAGTGATGTGAGAATGAGCGCAGATCATCAGTAAGGAGGAGGAATCTACTTCAGTGACTCTCTGAAGTCAGTTGTCTTCAGCATTACTCAGTCATCTCTTAATATAACAGATTTATTAATAATGTGAATCCACTATCATGATGACAGCTGGAGATTTGAGCCGGTCAGCAGGTTTCTTCTCTGTGTTAAAGGACTAGTGTGAAATACTCCAAGGCTCTGGGCTGCTGTTGGTGTGTGAAGTGTTGTTGGGTCGGTGTAAGGACCTGCTGAAGAAAGACACCACTTTGACTTGTGCTCCTGACGGCTACCACAGTGTTCATGGAGTCCAGCGCTCTTCCAACACACTCTCTGAACTTGAGCTGCTTTTCTTACTGGTTTTGTGTGTGTTAAATATCCTGCTTGTGTTTTTGGGATCTGATGTGTGTCTGTGTTTAAACAGTATGATGAGTTTGTGGTCTGTAACACAGAGCAGATCAGATTGAAGTATGTGGTGCAGTACAGTCTGGAGGGAGACGAGTTAACTGGGATGTCCATGTTCTGCTCCGTCTCTGAGCACAAGCCTCCTGAGGAACAGCGCTAGCTCTCTTTCCTGCTTTTAAAAACATGAATAACTCTAATCAACTTTAATAAATCAAACACGTCCCATTTGGCACAAGTCATGTATCATGATTTTACTGATTTGCATGAAAAACTGTGCTTTTAAGAGGAGCGAAAGCCCACCGCTGGAAAGGGGGTTGGAATGGGGCGCAATAATCGTTTTATCTCCGTTATTGTATTTTCATAATTGTTGGAGGCCGAAATTTAAACTGTATTTCAATTAATTGCACAGCCCTAACACAGCTGTTTCCACGATTGCATTTAATTCACTTCATCTGTGATAAAGTATGCAAAGAGCATCGCTCCGGGGAGCAGAAAGTGTCCGATCCGCGTTCAATTCCTCCCCGAAGGCAAGCGGCTGCTTATTCCAGTGTTTAAAATGACTGAATGAATGTGCGGTAACTTATTTAACGATGATAAACATTTAAATAATTTTTAACAGTAACACACTGACAGTGAGACTACTTTGAATATTCATATTTTGCCAACAAAAACAACAGCTAATGTTTAAAAAATAAAGCATACACATAAACTCAAATAGGAAATAAAACAAATACATGTGTCCTAAACCTCTGAAACATCAGTGTCTGGTATTTTAGAGCAGTCAGTGCAATTTAGGAAAGAAATCAATTAAATCTGTGTGTGTGAAAATATTCAGATGTTATCCCCTTTGTAATCTTTAAAGTTTTCATATGTAACTGTAATTTAATTACACATTTAATTACACAAAGTCCCAGAATGCATTGTGTTGCAGATGTCACGTGAAATTAAATGTTTTATTTCATTTAAGATTTTATTAAACTTGGAACTTTCTGGTATTTTAGTCTCTCTGGCCGAGCAGCCGTCTGTCCCGACATCTTCATGAATCGAAAGAAGCTTGATGTGAACTTCAGACTCCATCGGGTGCTTTCTGAGGCTTTGGGGGACAGCAGTGGATGGATTAGTATTATTTTATTTTATTTTTTGGTTGTCCATGTTTTTTCAGTGAAGTATGTTTTATTTTATTGTATATAAAGTTTGTTGATTAACATTAGAATTCATTTTGCATTTAACACTATTTTCTTAAAGTTGTTTTGTGTTTGATGAGAACTGAAACCAAAAGCTGAAGATTTTTTTGTGGTGTACCTTCATTAGTGTCTTTGCTAATCTACAGCGATGTGTTGATTCTTCTGGACTCCTCCGAGTCGATGCGGGGTGAAGCGTTCCCAGCTGAACAGATGCACTTTACTCTCAGGAACTGATGTTTAGAAAGGATTTCATCTTCAAAAAACACCGCAAGAGCTGAATAAAAACAAACACACATTAGACATCTGCCTACAAACTGTATATATAAATGCCCAGAACAAGCCTATAAATTAATGAATACAGATTTGCAATCTAATTGGCCCACACAATAAATCACATTTTTAGTATACAGGCTAATTTACTAACCTTGCCTTACTATAGTGTAGTAAGCCTGAATAATATGAATTATTTCAACACTTACAGTAACAATATTTAATGCCTATCAAAAAATGAGTTTTTTTAACAATTGACAAACTTCTTTCGAAGTGCTGCCTGTATTATCTTTATGATTTTATAGATTACAACAATCTCCTTTTAGAGTGCAATGAGAACTAAATGAAACACCTGAGTTAACTATGAATTAATTTAGGTACATCTGACGATCTCAATTTAGAGAGAAAATGATAAAACATAAAATAACCAAATAAAGACCTGATTTACTGTAAACAATCTATCTGGAAAGTTCATCTTTCTTCTCTGGTAACGTTAACCAGAATGACGCTTCACGTACGAAAAAGCGCGCCAACACACACACAGCGCCTCTGCACTTCCTTTTCCGGATTTCAAAATAAAAGCGTGTGGCAAGAAACGCAAACACTCTTGTAAAACAAATAGGAATACAATGTCCACACTAAGCACTCTGCGAAAATCACCAGTCCACCAAAACATAAACATATAAATAGTTATTTAGTAACATTTGGCTCGAGTTAATAATAAAGTCCTTTCTTGACTATTCCATGGCAACACTCTGGAGGTAAAGGAGTCGACCCACTTCAATGATTGGGGGATTTAATGGTCATTTACACAGAGAGACGCCATGTTGAACGCCCGCAGGATTGCCCTTCAAGTCCTCAAATCTCTGGAGCGCTCTCTGAAGATCAACATCATCTCTTTCAGCACTGGTTAGTGCTCACTGAAACTGTCTGAGATTGTTTTAGTGATCATCATGTGGACATTTCATTGCCCTATTATTCTTGTGATTCAGAGTGAAGCATTATGGGTAAATGTGTGTGTTTTACAGATTACAAGGAAGCTTTTCCTGCAGCAGTGCGTTTAGATGAGGCGTCTGAAGCAGCCAGAAAATTCATTATGGTGAGTAATGTTTACAGATGGCTCTGAATCTCTGTTCTTTTGCGTATCATTGCATTTCTCTTCTCTTCAGTCGTGTGGAGCCTGAGTCTGCTGGGGTGCGAGGAACATGCTGCTCTCTGATGGACATGTTCAGAACCAGCTTCTGACCCTACAGCTGGTCCCAGAAAAGTCCCGCCACATGCGCCTCTTCACCTGCGGACTCAGCTCTGTCTTAAACACATCTCTGTATGTGTCTCCTTCACTTACACTGAGTTTCTGAACTCACAGTTTGATTGTGTTGTGTTTGTGTAGCTTGACAGCTAATGGTCATATGCTCAGAGCTTTGGATCAGGCAGGTGGAGGAACAGATGAAGTTTTTGACACAAAGACGAAACACACTTGGACAGAGAAAGTGAATCGCGCTCTTTATTATATTGTGTTTTAATGGGTAAAAAGGAAGCATTATCTTTGCAGTATGGGCCAGTCTGAGGCTTGAGTTGAGGAGATTTGTGGGTAATTTCATCGCACCCAAAGAAAAAATGCAGTGCTTTACAACTATAGGACAGGAAGAGCTAAATAAACTTATCAGTGCATCTAAACCAACAACATGTTT
>JAFVLL020009827.1:15684-48711 GCA_021397915.2 Tor tambroides | reverse complement strand
GACAAAATATTTTTTCTGTATTGAAATGAGTGGGGAAAAGCTACTTTTTTTGCTTCATAGGATTGTAAAAAACTAAAATAACAAAATATAACCAATGTCATTATTAAAATGTCATTATTTTGGGTCTGTAGAGTTGCCTTGGAGCATTAAAATAGGCGGGTCAAATTGACCCGGGAACAGTACGAATGTAACACATTATTTTTTGGACATGTCAAAACACATCAGCATGTTGAAACTTCGCATGCATGTTCATGACTCTAAATGAGGAGAAGTCACAAAATTTCAAGAAAAAAAAACATGTTTACTGATATTTCTGACAACTCAAAAATCTAAATGGGTCAAATTGACCTGGAACAGTACATGAGGGTTAAAGTTCTCTGTTCTGCAACTTTTCGGTTGTTCGGCAGGACATGCCGGTATGGTATGTGGTATCTCAGTCTGTAAAACTGAGAGATGGTCATTATTGTATTGGTTTAACACTTAAATGAAAAGTCATTTAAGCGTTAAACCAATACAATAATGACCATCTCTCAGTTTTACAGACTGAGATACCACATCCATGAACTGAATATCTTCTTTAGACATTGCTACCAGTCCATCCTGAGCATTTTCCATGAAATCAGTCTTAAAACTCTTGTTTCCAAAGCTCATCCAATTTTGAGACAGAGATTCTGTTTACGGTCACCTGAGGCTGGTCATTACAGAAAGTCCCATCCTTTTACATTGCTTTAAAAAGGTCCATTCACCATCCATCCAAGTATGGTTTTAACTGCATATGGTCCATTCCTTTGACCACAAACAACTTGCCATGGCTCCGGTGACTCTTGTACATTTGTTTCAATCAAGAGTTCAACTCCAGCTTCGACTGAGGGCCAAGATATTTGATTCAAAAAAGGCCACTGAACGTGATTGGTCTGCGTGGGAATGTCAGCCTTAGATACTGGCATGCTTTTCTGAGTATACACTTCAGGCAAGAAACAATAATGCATCTGATCCAATACAGCATCTTCTAAATCTTTAAGAACATGAGTGGAAACCAGTTTGTCTTGATTCATGTTTTTAAGCAGAATATTCCGTTTTTTGCCAGACAGATTGAGCTTATTCATGAGACTTTCAGTACAGAAAGTTGATGAACTGCCTGTATCTAAAAAGCCTTAAGTTTCCACAATCTTAATTCCATTCTTAGCTTTAACACATACTGGAAGAATGGACAAGGCACAAGCATCTTCACCAGCACCAGTAAGACTATATGACTGAACTGAGATTAGAGCACTGCCTACTGCTTGCTTTGGTTCTGCAGTTTTATCTTGCCGAAAAACATGAAGAATACTGGGGTGTTTAGAGCCGCACACTCTGCATGTAATCTGCTTCTTACAAACTCTACTAATATGGCCTGTGCACAAACAGCCAAAACAGACTCCCTTCTTCTTCAAGAAATCCAGCCTTTCTTTATGGGCTTTTTTGGCCAAAAAAGTGCAGGAATTTAAAGGGGTCATATGATGCGATTTCAAGTTTTCCTTTCTCTTTGGAGTGTTACAAGCTGTTTGTGCATAGATAAGATCCCTAAAGTTGCAAAGACTAAAGTCTCAAACCCAAAGAGATATTCTTTATAAAAGTTAAGACTCTGCCACGCCCCCCTAAAACGTCTCATTCAAACACGCCCCCACATGTCTACGTCATGGTGTGGGGAGATTTTCATAACACCGCCCAAACGTATACGCAATGAAAGAAGGCGGAACTATTATTCTCGCTGTAGTATTGTTGCTGTCGCCGGTGCCATGTCTTGGAGACACTGTTTCATTGTGAAATTGAAACTACTTTGTTTGGGCTTCCAAAAGAGGACACAACTAGAAATCAGTGGTTAAGTTGTATTTACAACACTCTTCCAGAGCAGTACAACGCAAATATTAGAGTGTGTGCAGCACATTTTATGGAGAACTATTTCCTGCTACAATGTTGGCTCGCACGAAGGCTGTTTCTATACAGTGGGGCAATTCCAACTTTGCAAGGACAGTCTGGCGCTTCTGACTCACAGCCTGTAAGTACATTTCTGCCACTGACGATTCAAACGCGAGTTTTGAGCAGAGTAGAGTGCTTGTTGTTTGTCGTTTCTCCGATCACAAATGCAGACATGGTAATGTTTATGCGGCGCGATACAACGCGATGCGTAAAAAGACAGTATAAGTCATTATAATCAGTAATTATGTCCCCACTGGATGCAACAAATGCCTCGTTTGTAATGGGTTTTATTGTTTTTGTGTGGTCGCGCCGTGACACGCCATCACAATACGGTGAGGGGCGTAACATTTCCGTCACATGCTTGAGGTATTCGGCCAATCACAACGTACTGGATAGCTGGCCTATCAGAGCACACCTCGCTTCTCAGAACGATGAGCTTTGTAAAAATCGACGCGTTTCAGAAAGGTGGGGCTTAGAGGAGCAACAATAATGTACAGTATGTGGAAAATAATGTGTAAACACATTGCATTACACCAAATACACAAAATAATGTTCTTTTTAGCAACATCATATGACCCCTTTAAGAAATGTTCATCACCACATCAAAGACAGGCCACACTTTGCTTATTAGTTTCCTTAACGTCTTCAGTACCCTTTACTGTAACAGTGGTAGCGAAACTACTCCCCTTCATTTTAGAATGACTCGTATTTCGACCACCAGAAAAAGGAGCCTCCAAAAATTTTCCGAACACAGGATCAGTAGCAATTTTAACCTGCTTCTCTAGAAAATCTACAATATCCTTAAATAATGCCTGCTCATTCCATTTCTCCTGCAGCTCACACGCCATTGCTCTCCATTAATCTCTGATGTTAAAGGGCAACTTTGAAAGAATAGTTTGCATGTTAGTAGCCAAGTTTAACTCTTTCATATAACACATGTCCTCCATGGCATTACAGCAGGCTTTAAGAAAAAGATGATAATCCTGCAAAGCCTTTGTGTCCTCAGGTTTTATGGCCTTCCAGGAGAGCACTTTGTCCACATAGGCTGATGATATTTTAAGTTTGTTTCCAAAATGTTCCTTAAGTAAGGCATTGGCTTTCAAATAGCCCTGTGTGGAAACCATATGTTGACAACTTCTGATGAGTTCTCTTGGTTGACCTCGAGTATAATGCTCCAGAAAATAGAAACAGTGACCATGATTATTTGCTCTTTTCTCCACAACTTCCTTGAATGAGCATATGAAAGACTTGGTACTGCAAAGGATCTCCATCAAAGGGCAGAATATCTCTGTGAGGAAGTAATGAAGTGTTGCATTGTTGTACCAACATGGCAGTAATTTCATTTTGTCTTTCCATAAGACAGGACATACTTCCTTGTTCACCATTGGATAATGATTTGCTAAGAGCAGGTACATCACCACTATTAATACAGAATTGTTGCCCATTGATTGATGCACTTGCAGTTGTAATGGTGTTATGGAGCTTGGTTGTTGCACAGAGTGAGGCTAAGTATTTCTTACTCTATTGTTGAATTATGAACAGACAGAGACTCAAAAGATGCATTAACTAGAACTGATGCTACTGCCATCACATTGGAGGAACTCTTCTTTCTTGATTTGCTCATTTCCAGATGCACACTTGGTTCCGATAGAGCAGTCCTGTGCACATCAACCTTAGCCATAGACACAGCTATTTTAGTTTGAAGGTCAATTTGTTCATTCTTTTCTTTCTTAAACACTCCTCCTCTTCTTCCACCTCATGCTTCTGTTGCAACATTTGCTGACTTGCTAACAAGGCTGCCATTTCAGCTTCAACTTGTAGGCAAGCAGATGATGTAGATGATCTACTAGATCGAGAACCTGAAGTGAAGCTCCTTTTACCAGATTTTTTACTGAATGTGTTTGAAATACTATCAGTTGCCTTGATATCATCCGTGAAATGATCACAAGGCAATGCATTACGCTCCTCACTTTGAATCAGAGTCCTTTGTGGATTTGCACAATCAAAGGCTGTAGCAGCAGGCAATTGACCGTTTAAAGAAGATGGATTTCCAGCAGGCATGGTCTTTGTGTTGCATCTATAGCAGACTGAAGTGACACAAACATTCGTTCATTTGTTCAGACACTGCTGCTATGGCTGGAGCAGACAGGGTTTTCTTAAAGAATTCAAGATCAAGCGGACATTTCTCCACATCTTCAATGAAACCTTTGTTGAACCGTAAAATTGAGCCATACCATTAATTTTTCTTAATTTGTTCCTCAACAGGAAGTAAAGGAATCACACTGTCGTGCAACAAAGTGGCATCATCTCTCAAAAGTTTCAATCTCTCCAATAAAGAATAAACCTTAAATGCATTTTCATCATTTTGCATCAGATCTTTCATTGAACCAATCACATTTTTTATTTTATTCACTTTGGATTTGCTGTCCCTTTGTAAGATTCAACCTTTAAATCCTTTACTGTAAGCTTATGCTCCCTTGTACTCTCAACAACTGCATCAACCTCGTCTTCATACATTTTCTCTCATCAAACAACTTCAGCAGCACATGCAACATTTATAGCAATCCATTTAAACAACACACAATAAACTGCGCAAATCCCAGCGCTGAATGTAACAGACATGACAACCTCCACATTTCCAATAAAGCGCAATTGATCCAAACATAAGCAACTCCGCGCTACACAGCCAGCACAACCAACATAGTGTCTCCAATAGACAAACCAGCAAGCAGATAAGTAGTAATCTGATTCACATACCGGTCCAAGTGCTGTGCGTCTCATGTCCGTTGCCTCCTACAATCCACAACTGCGTTCCAATGCAGCACATGAATGGAATTTCTTGCTAACAAGCACTGTTTTCGGCTGACTTTTCATCATTATGTGGCGTCCAATCGTCCAATCGCCACATTAATGCTCCTACAGAATAGTTTACAAAATCAAACGATTGGGACACTTTTTGCAATTGAAATGACTTGGAAAAAGTGACCCAATCAACCTGAATTCACCCAACTCTTTGAAATCATGATTGCATTACAATATGTTGTTTTTAACCCCAAATATCTTACTTATAACTTTATTATTATAATTACTATTTATTATTATAATTCTTCATTAACAATTATTCAGTTATTTGTAATGTTAACTGTAAAAAATAAAATAATAAAAATGAATAAATAATAATAATAATAATAATAATAATAGTAGTAGTAATAAAATTGAAAGTAGTTTCAATGTAGCAAGCTACTTTTTGATAGTAACTTGTAGTGTAGCTGGCTACTTTTTCAGAAGGGTAGCTTGAATGCAGCTTAACTACTTTAATTTGCAAATAGCTTATAACTGGTCAAGCTACAGTTTCAGAATAGAAAAAAGTGAAAGTGAAAGTCGTGACGTATTGTCAAGTATGGTGACCCATACTTGAAATTGGTGCTCTGCGTTTAACCCATCCAAGTGCGCACACACACAACAGTGAGTAGTGAACAAGTGTGCACACACACACACACACACAACAGTGAGTAGTGAACAAATGCACACACGCATGCGCACGCGCACACACACACCCGGAGCAGTGGGCAGCCATTGCTCCAGCGCCCAGGGAGCAATTAGGGGTTCGGTGCCTTGCTCAAGGGCACCTCAGTCGTGGTATTAAGGGTGGAGAGAGCGCTGTACATTCACTCCCCCCGAGACTTGAACTCGCAACCTTTCGATTACGAGTCCGACTCTCTAACCATTAGGCCACAACTTCCCCCCAGCTTCCCCAACACTTCCCCCCAGCTTCCCCAACACTTCCCCAACACTTCCCCCACACTTCCCCAACACAACTTAGCAGAAATCACTTTCCAGGGAAGGGGGTTCCTCTTGGCTGAAATTGCTTTTGGGGTGGGGGGGTTGGGGGGGGGGGGGGTGGTGTTTTTACCAGAGGTGAGGGGGCACATTTACCTCGGTGGCCAGACCACGCTGTTTGTTTGCATTATTTAAGCATTATTTTATTTATTTGTTAGCAAACCGTTTGTGCTATACAGTTGTGTTCTGGGCTCCGCATGGAATTGTTACACTGGAGAAATGGTGAGTGGTCTCTTTATGTCAGGATCACCAGCTGGAGTGCCCATGAGCTCCACCAGAGGACACTCCACCCCAGACTCTTGCCACTCTACCCTGGACTCCATTTCCCATAACCCTCTGCCTAGGAACCAATTTACTATCACACCCCCTTTCCAATCAGGAGGACTATTTAAGCTGCACCCTCTCACACTCACATTGTGAAGTATTGTTTTGCCAGAGCGTTCTCCTTGTTACCTTGTTTCTGCCTAGTCTTGCCTTGCCTGTGTTTTGTATTCTTCCTGTATTCTTGTGTTTTGTGAGCGTTTGCTGCCTGCCCTGACCTTTGCCTGTTTTGTGTATTACTCTTTTGTTTTACATTAGATGTTACTGTTTGCTGATGTTTCGACCCTGCCTGTTTCGACCACACTCTTAAATAAAGCCTGAACATGGATCCACACTCCGTTGCAATGCTCATCCGTTACACTTTAATTGCTATTCACATACATTCATATGATATTATAATGCCAGTGTGCACTATGGCCTGGCCCTGTGTTAGCAGAATATTGGCACATGGCCAGGTACATGTGAACCAACTATCTTGACAGCTCAGGTGTAGAATCACTTGGCTTCAGTAATCACACCTGCTATAGAAAATGTAAGCAGTAGTAGTTAGGAAATGATTGCATTGTGTTTCAGGATGTGTCAAGTCTTTTCAAGGGGAAAAAGAAATTGAGGTTAGTTAGTTAGTTAGTTAAGGGCCTTCAGCTCATGTTCCGAGCCATAGCGACTTGTTGGATAAATGATCTGTAAGAAGATCAATCTTGTGCAAGTTGATTGAGCTTGGCCAGTGTCCGTGTTGTCGTTACGGTGACTGTATCGAGCCATCGGATTGCTGGCCTTCCTTGTTTCCTTGTTCCCTCTGTTCGGCCAAACATGATGCCCTTTTCCAGTGATTGGTGTCTTCTTATGGTGTGGCCAAAGTAGGCAAGTTGTAATTGTGTGATCCGAGATTCAAGTGATATTACCAGCTTGATTTGTTCCAAGACTGATATGTTAGTCCTTCTTGTGGTCCATGAGATTGATAAAATTCACCTTCAGCACCACATTTCAAATGCATTGATCCTTCGTCTATCCTGTTTCCTTAACGTCCAACTCTCGCAACCGTAGGTGGCTACGGAAAAGATCAAACTATGCGTAAGCCAAATCTTGGTTGACAGGGTGATGTCCTTAGATATTAAAACCCTATCCAGTGACTTCATCGTCGACTTTCCTGTTGTGATTCTCCGCTTAACCTCCATAGCTGATGTGGCCTCGCTGATCACTATCGAACCAAGTAGATTGAAGTCTTTAACAACTTCTATTTCATCATCATCCAGCTGGAAAGTGTCCTGGTCATAATCATCAGTTGTCAAGATTTTAGTTTTGGCCATATTGAGGAAAAGTCCCATATTTTGGCTTTCACGCTTGACTGCTCATAATATGTTCCTCATGCCCTCCAAGCTGCTTGCTATCAAAGTGGTATCATCCGCATATCTAAGATTGTTCACGTTATGTCCTCCAATACGAAATCCTTCTTCACTCTCAGCAAGCTCGGCATGCTTGAAGATTACTTCAGCATATAAGTTAAACAAGAATAGTGATAGAATGCATCCTTGTCTAACTCCGCATTTTACTCTAAACCATTGGGTATCTCCATACTCTGTTTTGGCTGTGGCCTCTTGATCTTCATAGAGACTTTTTATGAGGTTGATCAGATGTATTGGCACACACATGTTCTTTAGCGTCTTCCAAAGCTTTCAGTGATCAATGCAATCGAAAGCTTTATTGTAGTTGACAAAGCATAGGTAGAGGCCTTTCCGGTACTCCTTGGCTTCTTCCATAATCCATCTGATGTCAACTAAAATGTCCCTAGTCCCTCTGCCTTTCCTAAAGCCAGCTTGCTCTTCAGGTAGTTCTCTCTCTATGTATGGCAATAAATGTCTCTGAATGATCTTTAATAAGATTTTGCTGATATGAGATATAAGTGCAATAGTCCGATAGTTGCCACAGTAAGTAGCATCACCTTTTATAGCCATAAACAATGCGCCACCTGCAGCATCCTCACATGCAATAGCCTAGTAGCCGGGACAACTTCTTTGTTTACATACGCGAAAACCTAGCCGTACAACTCAAATTAGAAAACATTATTATAAGCTAACCGTTGTGAATCAGACTAAAGTAAGGCAATAGTTTTCAACACTGGCTGGTTATGTACTTGCTCAAATATTGATTTCGGATCATTTTTAACCAAAAAAAGTTACGGACTGCAGGTTTAAAAATTGGGGAAAAAATCTGATCTTGACCAATCCTTTGGCCATTTTTCAGTTCTCCATATTTGTTGGCATAGCTTTGTGATAGCTTCTACAACAGCTTCTGAGGGCCTAATTAGCTCTATGGGTATGTTATCACTTCCAGGAGCTTTGTTGTTGGGCAAGAGCTTGATAGCAGCAATTACCTCCTCCTTGAGAATGTTGGGTTCTTGGTCAAAGACAGTCATTGTTTCGTCTTGTACACCCGAGTTATTCTGGTAGAGTTGCTCAGTGTATTCTTTCCATTGGTTTTTGATTTCTTCTGGCTCCGTCAACTTGGTCCCCTTGGCGTTTTTCAGTATGACAGTCCTGGCCTGGATCATTTTCTCTTGATCTCCTTAATTTTCATATAGGCTGCTCTGGATCTGCCTTTCCAATGTTCCTTTTCCATTTCTATGCACGTCCTCTGGTAATAAGCTTCTTTGTCTTTCCGTATTGCTCTTTTAAGTTCCCTGCTGATCATATTTGCTGCTTGTCTATTGCCACTAGCTTTGGCTTCTCACCTTTTATCCACAATCTTCAGCGTGTCTACAGTTATCCATGGTTTTGAGGGTCTTTTCTGCTTTTTGGTGAGTGTTTTTGTGGCTTCCTCATGAACTATAGTTCCTATGTCCATCCATAGCTCCTCAGGTTCTTTATCAGTGGTGTCCAGTACTGAAAAATGATTATGTAAATTGTTCCAGAACACCTGCGGGATCAAATCAAATTTTGGTGCCAACGGCTGTCTTCTCTTCTTTCAAGGCTTAATGTTAAACTTGCACATTAACAGTTCATGATCTGTTCCACAATCGGCACCTGGCTTTGTTTTCACTGTTATGATTGAAGATTTCCACCTTTGACGTACACAAAGTCGATTTGATTTTTATGGATACCATTTGGTGATGTCCAAGTATAAAGCTTCCTTGAGGTTAAGAAGTGAAAAGGAGTCACCAAAAAACTGCAGTGATGATCTGAATACATCAATTAAATAGAAATATTTTTTAAAAAATTATTTCTACATGACGTTTGTGATATAACTGATCAATATTAGAGAAGTTTTAGATCACAGTGAACTCACACTAAACTAACAGAATGAGAGTTTAACACATTGATATCACAGTGGTCTCGCATGGTGAGCTTACAGTATGAGTGCACAGTGAGTGCACTGTGACCTCACATTAAATAAAAATGTATACTTATGTAGACTTGACCAATGAATAGTTATTTACAGCCATCTAGTGGCTATTTTAATTTTGAAAGTGTTTGTTTTCCAGTAGATTGCAGCAATCTTCCACTAAATTTTTGCCATGTTATCACCATGAAAGAAATTAAGAAATGTATATTAAGTGTATTTTGCATAAAACATTGCTTATATAAAAATACATATGAAAATATTAGAAATTGAGGCCAAAAAAGCTGCACAACTAAATAATTACTGCACAGGGGCTGGAGTAGTCTAGTTGGTACAATCTTAAAAATGAAGGTTGCTATAGAACCATTTCTTCTTAGTGTGAAGAACATTTCAATAATCTAAAAAAACCCTTTTTTATAAAGAACTTTTTGTGCAATGGAATGGTGCCATCGATGTTAAGGGTTATTCATAGAACCACAGACACCAATAAAGGATCTTTATTTTTAAGAGTGTAGGCTGGTAGACCATCTTTGACAAGCTAGTTAAAGCAGTTAGAACACCTTGGACCAGCAACAAGATCCAGCTTAGGGGTCTAATTTATGGAGTGCTCAAACTGGATTCTTGGATTCACAAATTGATTTTTATTGTTGTTCTATGTATATAAACACATGAAACAGCTGGCGTTTGCCTTAAAGGGGACCTATTATGCAAAAATCACTTTTATAAGGTGTTTGAACACAGTTGTGTGGCTGCAGTGTGTGAAAACATCCAGTCTATAATGGTAAAAATCCACCCACTCATTTATTTATAATCTAATAAAATCATAAAAAGTCTCTCAGGACGAGCTGTTTCAGATTCTCCCTCTCTGCACGTCACTGAGGGGAAAAAGTCCCACCCATTAGTGACGCTGCCCTATAAGCAGAGACACAACCCTGAGTGAGAAGCTGTGGTTCGCCTCCACCATTAACGTTACTGATCACTGTAGCTGCTGGAGATATACAATGTCAGCTCCAAAGAGGCTTTTCAAGTGTTGTGTTTTGGGATGCACTAACAAACATAGGAGTCTCCATAGACTCCCTCTATCTGAGCAGCTGAGGACACTGTGGTTAATTTTCATTTTCTGAGGAAATATCCCGGAAAAAATCGGTAAAGTCCCCAATACGAGTAGGGATCAATACCAACGCTTCGAGCGCGAACGTCAGCTCCAGACAAAGTAAGTGTCAAGCATTTGTTTTCCAAATTACCCTTCTGAAAGAGCTTCTTGGCACTCTGTAAGGCTAATTGCTAAAGGTATCATTGTCTTTGTCTGTTTTCTCTGGTGCTGTCTTCATGAATGATCGTGAATAGGAATGTGGTGGTTAAAAGTTGCATCTGAAAGCAATGTGAGGCGATCGTTTGAGTTTGAGCTCATAATCACGAGTGGGACTTATAAAGTTTGTGATAGCATGAGACCAGCTATGTTGTTATTTTTATGGTGCTGTGCTCCCTGTCTGTGTAATTCATAAACACAAATTTATTATGCACAGTATAATCGGATAACTGACTTTGAATCTGAGTAGTTTTCTGTAAAGATAACAGGCTTATACTAATTGTGGAATGTTTATTTGCAAAGGCTAGCACTGCTAATGCCGGAGCTGGAGCTCTTGAAGCTCCGCCTTCTTCTCCGGGAGCAACAGCTCATTTGCATTTAAAGCAACACACTCAATATCAGAGTGTTTGGGCTCATACCCTAAAAGTGGTAATTTTAACAAGCTATAAAAAATTATCTGTCGGGTATTTTGAGCTAAAACTTCACATACACACTCTGGGGACATCAAAGACTTATTTTACATCTTGTAAAAAGGGGCATAATAGGTCCCCTTTAAATCTCAAGAAACATGCCTCAAGAACTTGCCTTTTGGCAATATAGGGAAACAATGATATAGGGAAATGTTGCTGACCTCAGAAAGGGCCACACTGAAACCCCCCTGTGATAATTCCATTTGAAAAGAGCTGAAGTTCCCTGTGTCAGTTCCTACAGCAACAGAAAGAGCATGTAGAATTTCATTCAGTGAGAAATTTATTTAGATATTTTAGATCTCTACTATTGCCCAGTACCTTCAATAGAGAATATTTTTTCCCTTAGCTGGTTTAGTATCAAGGTGAGAGCACTGAAACTCTCTGTCTCAAAAACAAAGTGAGGCGACGAAGCGATCAGCTCCAGCTCAGGATGAGAATACTCCTTACCAACCTGACAAAAAAATAAAAAAAAAATATATACTCATTAAAAATACCCAACACTTAGGCAATAGAATGAAAATTTTGTCATTAATCACTTACCCCCATGTTGTTCCAAACCCGTAAAAGCTTTGTTCGTCTTCGGAACAACAATTAAGTTTTTTTTTTGATGCATTCTGACAGCTCTCTGGCCCTCCCATAGACAGCAATGTAATTAACACGATCAACGTGCAGAAACGTGGCAAGGAGATCGTTCAACCGCAATTTTACAAAGCTACGAGAATACTTTTTGTACGGAAAGAAAAAAAAAACGACTTTATTCAACAATTCGTCTCCTCCACATCACCATAGCGCCATTTTGGAGAGTATCCACTGCACGCAAACTGCGTACACTGTTCTGTGTCAGCTGCGCCATGAGGATACTTTTTCTATGTTTATTTACGCTTTAATTTGAACGAAAATAGCGTGTGGTGCGGCTGACACAAAACAGCATACGCTTTTTGTGTACAGTGGATACTCTCCAACCAAAATGGCGCTATGGTGGACAAACTGTTGAATAAAGTTGTTTTGGTTTTTTTCTTTCCTTACAAAAATTCTCGTAGCTTCGTAAAATTACGGTTGAATCCCTGATGTCACATGGATTATTTTACCGATCTCCTTGCCACATTTATGGGTGTTGATCGTGTTAATTACATTGCTGTCTATGGGAGGGTCAGAGAGCTGTCAGAATACATCAAAAATATCTTAATTTGTGTTCTGAAGACGAACTAAGCTTTTATGATTTTGAAACTACATGGGAGTAAGTGATTAATGACAAAATTTTCATTTTGGGGTGGAGTAACCCTTTAAATACATAAGCCACTTTCAGACAATGAACCCAGAAAAATAACTGGAAAATTACTGGACTGACTTTTTCTGTAAATACACAATATCAGCTGTTCACACAAGCTTTCAGTTTTATTTTTAAAGTACTCTTCATACATCAGAACCAAAATACCAATAAAGTCTGTGATGTCAATAATTGGAAATTACATTTTAAAATCTGCGCCATTTTCTTCATCCACCCACATGAAGACAAGTACTTAGTTTCAGTGAGTGCTTCTCAAATGTAAGGCTCCATCATAGAGTGGTCATTTCAATTCAAAGGTTCCTTGGAAGGCAGCCTTCATTTCACATTTTGAATGGTGTATCAACTGTTTTCTTCCGGTCTTCTAATCATAATTACAATCCTTTGCACACATTACAATTCATGAAAAATAATTTCCAGAAAACTGCACTGAGCTCATCCAAACCAATTTTGAAATGCAAGACAAAAACAACGAGTGCAAATTTGAAGGCATTACGTTTTCTTTTGTTTGTTTTTTCACATGATGCTACACTGGCCATGATGTAAACCACTGGCAGACCACAGATGGTCTAATTTATGGAATTAATTCATTGTATTGAAAGTAAAGTAAAGTTAATTTATAATAGTATTTTTGTAAGCATTACAGTGGAACACAAAAACACTGTCAGCATTGCCAGACCTTATGAGTGCTCATACTGGTAATCTTATTCTTTGTTTGCACATAGCATGGTAATGATAATTTACTAGTAATATTAGAACTTCTCTTCATGGAAAATTGCTAGAACTGGTTTCCCAATATTTCTTAAAACATCCCATCATGCAAAGATTATACTCCCTTCTCAGGTCCACATGACCTCCAAATGGTCTCCAAAATAACAATTCTATAAATAAATGTGGTAACACTTTATTTTAGTGTCCTTGTTACATGTTACATGTACTTACCATTATAATAACAATTAATTATGCATAATTACATGCCACTAACCCTAAACCAAACACTCATCCTAACCCTAACCATATAGTAAATACATGTGTTAATTAATATTTCTCAGTGCTTAAATGTATAATTACACTATAACAAGGACACCTTAAAATAAAGTGTAACCAAAAATGTATGTGTGAAAGCACTCATAAGCTCTAAGAGACGAGTTCAATGTTGACAGCGCAATAGAGTTTCAGCTGTATTTAAGCTGGAATATTATTTTAATTTTATTTCATTATTTGTGTTTACCCCAATGGCAAATCGTGTGATGTCTCGTTCATTGGCTTTCGGGATGACATTCTTAAATTCCTCTTTGGGGTCATTTGATTTTCCATCAGTGATCACCAGCAATAATTTCTGAGAGTTGCTTCGCATGCCCACCTTCTCAGAAAACATCTGTTCTCTGAGGGGGGAGTAAAAGAACAATACAAAGAAGTAAACTGAAAAACTGGTGTTTGGCTGAAGTTCATATCATAGCAGAACCCATATATCTGTACAGCAAAATAACATTTCACACAATCACCTAAGAATTGTTCTGAATTGCACAACAAAGAATATGGCAATACTGTGCAACAGTGAAAGAAATCAAATTAATAAACATGAATACAATTTCTGTTGCACTCACAGAACAAAACGTATTGCAGAAGGTGTGTATGTATCTCCCTGTGCCTGGGTCACATCTTTCATTAGTTGGTCTGGGTTTTGATTCACTGCAAAGTTCTCAAAGTGAAAGACAGCCGAAACTCTAGTGGAAAATTTGGCCACTGCCACCTGAGACACAGAAACAATATTAATATAATACCATAGTAATATAACAAATGAAAGCAATTTTTTTTTTGTCATGAAATATTTTTATTCAAACTACATAACTTTTAAAATCTGAACAGATTTTAAATCTATCTATCTATCTATCTATCTATCTATCTATCTATCTACGTATCAAGATGGTGCTGCAAATGGCAGCCACGATGCTGAGCTCTGCAATTTTTCTGCTCTTCTGTGTTTTGTCATTCTTCTTCTAGAAGTTTTACCAGAGACAAACTCCTTAACATTAAGCAACACACCCCAGACAATATTTTTCCGGTTTTTGATTATTCAGACGTTTTGTTGGACATTCTAGTTGGAAGTACAGCAGTGTTGTTCAAATGCGCGTGCAGACGCAGAAGAGGGAAACGTGCTGGTACCCTGGTTAAGCTCCGCTCGCGTGGCTTTCGAACTGTGCTCCCAAGCATTCATCTCACGAATGTCCTTTCCCTTCTTAACAAAACGGATGAACAACTTCTCCTCACCCACATCAACAAGGACTTTTCAAACTCTGCTGCACTTTGCCTCACTGAAACCTGGCTCAGTGAAGCCATTCTGGACAGCACGCTTAATCTGCCAGGCTTCCAGCTGTTCAGAGCGGATCGCATCACAACATGGAAAACGAGAGGTGGTGGATTGTGTGTATACATCAATGAAAGTTGGTGTTCAGACGTAACAATGCTGAAAAAGGTATGCTGTCCTAAAATAGAGGCACTCTTCATGAACTGTAAACCTTTCTACTCACTGCGGGAGTTTTCCTCTTTCATTCTCGCAAATGTGTACATTCCTCCGGACGCGTGTGTGAGCGCCGCAATGCTGACTGAACAAATACTGTAACTGAAATAGAGCAAAGGCCCAGACTCTCTTTTAATCATTCTTAGAGATTTTAACAAAGCAAATCTCTCCCGGGAACTGCCAAAATACAAGCAGCACATTACATGTCCCACCAGGGACAGTAATATTTTGGATCACTGTTGCACAACAATAAAGGATGCATATCAATCTGTCCAATGAGCAGCTTTGGGGCTCTCTGATCACTGTTTGGTTCATAATCAGCTAAACCTGTTATAAGCACTGTTAATGAAGCAGTGCGGGATTTACAAGCCTGCTTCAACTGCACTGATTGGAGTGTTTTTGAAGCTGCAGCCACTGATCTGGACGAGCTCACAGAGACTGTAACTTCGTATATAAGCTTCTGTGAGGATATGTGCATCTCCACCAGGACATTATTATCATTCAATAATAATAAACCGTGGTTTACTGGGAAACTCAAACAGCTTCGTTACGCCAAAGACCTACCGGCCTACCGCCAAAGGCCTACAGAAGTGGGGATAAAATCTTGTATAACCAGGCCAGGAACAGACTAACAAAGGAGATCAGAGTGGCTAAAAAAAACTACTCTGAAAAGCTGGAAAAAAAACAGTTTGCAGCCAACAATCCGGCGAAAGTATGGACTGGTCTCAAGAACATCACCAAGTACAAGACACCACTCCCGCAATCTGCGGAGAATCAACAACTAGCTGACGATCTGAATGTGTTTTACTGCAGATTTGAAAAGGCCAGGCTCACACCCAACACCCGCTCTGATCTGCACTTCACGCATTCACCTACCCCCCCCATGCAATCTGTCATTGGATCACCAGCTTCCTGACAGACAGGCAGCAGTTAGTGAGGCTGTAGAAACTCACATCCAGGACTCTCACCATCAGCACTGGTGCCCCTCAGGGATGCATTCTTTCCCCGCTGCTCTTCTCCCTGTATACAAATGAATGCACTGCAAAAGACTCCTCTGTCAAGCTCCTGAAATTTGCAGATGACATTACCATCATCGGCCTCATCCACAATAGGGACAAGTCTGCTTACAGACATTAGGTTAAAGAGCTGGCTGTCTGGTGCAGTCACAACAACCTCAATACGCTCAAAACAGTGGAGATTATTGTAGACTTCAGGAGGAACCCCCCTGCACTCCCCCCACTCATCATCATGGACAGCACTGTAACAGCAGTGGAGTCATTCAGGTTCCTGGGAACCACTATCTCTCTGAACCTGAAGTGGGACACTCACCTAGACTCCACTGCTAGAAAGGCCCTGCAGAGGTTGTACTTCCTTTGCCAACTGAGGAAATTCAACCTGCCACAGGAGCTGCTGAAACAGTTCTACTCGGCCATCACTGAGTCTGTTCTGTGTACATACATAACTGTCTGGTTTGGTTCAGCTACCACATCAGATGTCAAGAGACTACAATGGACAGTCAGGACTGCTGAGAGGATTATCGGTGCCCCTCTGCCCAACCTCCAAGATCTTTACATCTCTAGAGTGAGGAAAAGGGCTAAGAAAATCACTTTGGAAAATCCCTCACATCCAGCCCACTCTCTCTTCGAACTGTTGCCTTCTGGTTGGCACTACAGAGCACTGACCACTAGAACAGCCAGCAGACACAAGAACAGTTTTTTTTCCCGCATGCTATATTCAGTCTGAACAATTAAAACTTTCATAATTATACATTGTCATTGCAACTGACATATTTATACAAAGTGTAAAATTTGTACATTTGTAACTGCACTCTTGTAAATAACATATCTGCATACTTGTAAATAGCATATCTGCATACTTGTAAATAGCATATCTGTACATTCATTTAAATAATTACTTTTTTTCTCTTCTATACTTCTACTTCTGTATATAGTGCATTATTTAATTTTCTGTTTGTCTTATATTAGTGTTAAATTCCATCTGTACTGTGTTATTCCTATGTATGTCTGCTCTATCATATCAAATTCCCTGTGTGTGTGAACATACTTGGTAATAAGGCTCTTTCTGACTTTCTAAAATCACCACTAGGAATCATACACTTTCCAAGTTTTTAAATGTCTACAGAGAAATACTAGCATGTGCACATACACACCTGTGCTCGTGTATCCAAAAACATGGCAATTAAGCTCTTGATGAATCTGATCATTGTTTCAAAATTTTCTGAGGTGATACTGCCAGAGTCATCAAACAGAATAACTGCATCCAGAGGGGGAATAACATGACACTCTGAAATACATGAGAACAATATCTGCAAGTTGACATAAAACTGCATTGCAGCAGTGTAAGAGGTAATACATAAAGTGTAATCTACCAGAAAAGCATATACTATTTGCAACATACTATGATTTGTCCACTAATTGTAATCTTGCATTTATTTAGAATGGATAATATCTTCAGGACACAGGGTTTGTCTATGTAAGGGTATGTCAATAAATGACAAATACAAACTATGTCAAGGGTATAAAAACACACATTTCATTCCATAAAAATACACATTTTCATTGAAAATAAAGTAATAATATTATATATTGTAATAACATAAGACTTATGTAATATAGTCATACATATGTGTCGCTTAATGGATAAATAACAATTAGATTTTTATTAGGTCTTAATGGATAATTTTACTAACAAAGCATTAAAACATTAATATTGTGAATTTTGTAAGGTTGCATTATAAATAAAGTGTTGCAATACCCTGGAAAGCTGGCTTCATTGTGTCAGCAGCAGTAAAGAGTGGGTTGATTCCCACACACTGACCATTAAGATAGTTAAACCCCTCACATTTATGCTTCAGACGAGGACCACACACCTGGAAGAGAGTTAAAGAAGAATTTGAGCTTTTAAATTAAGAAAATAATTAATGAACTAATTAAATTAAAATTAGCATTAAAATAAATGAAAATAACTTAAGAAAAGTAAGTAAATTGGACACATTTGCAAACATATAACCCGTAACTGTCGATACTCATATCACATGCAAAGGGACTAGCCAATCATAACAAATAGGCATTTACAAGTCTTTGAAGTGTAAAAAACAGTCAGAGAAACAATGGAAAATGGCTATCACATAAAATGTGACTGAAATGTGTTTCCCTTTCAAGAGAAATCGCACTTTGTCCTTTACAGGTCGCTATGGGGAAAGCCATCAGTGTGACTGGTGTCTAAAGCACATATCCAAACACAACAATAAAACTGAACCCTTTCTTTATCTTCAGGGACTGTTTTGTCTGCGTTAGCACATGTGAAGCGGTAAGGAATATTTCATTTCTATTATGGAAGAGGGACAGCCATCTGTTCCCTGCGGCACAGGACCTGCCACTGCTGAGGCATGGAGGGAATTGAGATCATGGGGCTGTCAGGTGGAGCTGGCTGAGTAATTTGAGAAGAGCATGTCTCTTTCACATTCTTCGGCCACAGATGTTTTATCTCTTACATCCTCTGATCCAGCAGGTTCTAGCTGTAATGAGAAGGAGATGGTTGAGGAAGATGAAGATGTTGATTCTGAGTCTTTTACTCAGCCTTCCTGCCCTGCGTATGTTGGAGGTTATGGAGCATGCCACGGAAAGATTAGATCTGCCATGGAAGCGCAACAGGAAGGAAGTCCCTTCCTGCTTCCATACTGAGATCGAGATGTGTTAGAAAAAAATGTTTTCCTTGCGCATCCATCAATTCCAGCATGCAAATTAAATTATGCTAATATTGAGGGGATGTGTAAGTATGGTTATGAGTCAATGTCTTCTATTGAAAAGACGCTTGATAGCTATCGACTTTAAAGGCTCCCAGCCTGCCATCCAAGCCCCTTCAAGATACATCTCAATTGAATGGGAGAGCATACCTTGCAGCAGGTCAGGCTGTGGCCTCTCTGCATACTATGGCAGTTCTTCAGGCCTACCAGGCTGACCTGCTAAAGAACCTGGACCAAGGTAAGGGTCTTTCCCCTGACAAAGTGTCCAAATTGCACTGCACCACAGATCTTGCCTTCCGGGCTACTAAACAAACTACTGCTGCGATCGATCGAGGCATCTGTGGGTGAACCTGGCTGACACTGGGGTGAAAGAGAAGGGCTTTCTCTTTGTTGCACCGGTTTCGCCTTGTGAGCTTTTTTCTGGACTTCTGTTGAGATGGCTGTCAAAAAGTTTACGGAGGCGAAGACATGATCAGTGGCCTTTAAGACCTTTATACCGCATAAACCCCAGTCCGTGCCCGAACGACAGGGGGGTCCTGGCCCAATAGGCCTACTAGAGTTAAACTATGAATTGTATTTCATTATAGAAATTACAAAGTATAATTTTAGCATAATAAAAACCTTAAAACACAGACCGATGAATTAAGGATGAAACTTTCATCTCTAAATATATTTTACTAAATATACGTTTTAATAATTCTAAATGTTCTAATTATTTTCATTGAAATAACAAATTTACAGCAACAACGACCACAAACTTAGTGTCCCCCAACTTCTGCAACAACTTCAGAACCTTCTCTTCAGTGATCCTTTGCCTCAGGGTTACAGACTGCCAGGATCTTCTCTGGCAACATTAGAATCATCTCGTCAGCAATTATTCTCCTGTGTGTTCCTGGTTGCCCTGATCTTCCGTACAGACATCAGAACCTTCACCTTCAAGGTTCCTGCATTTGCGTATTCCAGGCCAAGGACTTTCTCTGTATTCAGGAGTTAATTGTTCACCAGTGCTTCGAGTTCAAGACTCTGAAACAGATCCAACTCCTATCTTCCTACTGAAATGTGGCCCAGATCAACAAGTGGAAGATATCGCTGCTCAGACTCAGCATATGACCAGACGGAATGTAAATCTCACTCTTTCCAAACCTCTTTCCAGAGATCGTTGGCATTAGTGTGTATTGTCAGTTTATGATTATCAAATTATCATATAATTTGCATTAGATTTTATACAACTTATGTCAGTTAATAACAAATAGTCTCTAATTTTATTTGTAAAATCTATAAGGTTTACCTTATTACTTCAAGGAAACTTTAGTTTATCTTTCCATAAGATAATGTCTATAGCAACATCCAACTCAGTCACCTGCATCTTATCAATCTTTTGAACTTTATCCATTCATTGTACCCATTTAGTAGATGTTAGTTACTCTTGTCTATCTTATGTTAATAAAACCCCTTATTATTACACTTATGTCTTCCTTGTGTTGATAATACAAGTTAATATTATTTCACAAATCCTTCAGAATGGTCAGACTACAACTTCAATTTATGTAATTCTTGTTTATTTAACAATCTTCCATGATTGTTTTTTTTTTTATTATTGTCAAGGAGAAATTCCTTGGCTGGTGCCCCATAAAATAATATAACCAAAACTAAATATTAATATTAATATTTTTGCCCAAAGTCATTACACTGGTGGTGTTACTTAACCACTACATTTAGTGATGCCCTGTGTGAGGCTATCTTACACTGAAATCACTACACATGCATGCTTTATGATATAACCACTAGTTGATGTAACCTCATCTATACCATGTTTGGTATCTATGAATTCATATTTTGATGATCTAAATGATAATGTATAGTAAAGGTTGATAACTATGCAACATATTAGTGCTATAAGAATCTTTAATAGTTTTGCATCAACACCCAGTCCAGTTACAAATAGTCAGACAAAGAGAAGACAAAGAGTCATAAGTTACCACTGGCTCACTGACCCCCTGGAGGTGTGTCCTCCACAGAAGTTAAAGGGTACTGCCAGAGTGACCTCGCTCTCTCTCCTCTCTCCTTCTGTTTTGTCTTCTGGTTGCTGCTTGTGTGGGACTCGCTAAGTCCCAGGGCTGGCACAGTCGTGCCCTGCAAGCCCTGATTACAGCTATGTCTTCACTTTCCACCTGGGAGAAAACTCTCCCAACCACCACAGAATCAGAATCATCTTTGGAGTTTGTCACTCTCCAGCCCGGAAGAATGTGATCACAACTGCAACACCATCGAACCTTCAAACCATCAAGACTTTAATCCGAGACTGCATCCAGACACTTGTTCAATGGCCAAGGCAATGCAAGTATCATACATTTATCTAAACGAAACAGAGGTTTAGTATAAGCTGTAGACCCCACTGTAAAACAGTGCCAATGGTTCTGTGTAGATGGTTAACGACTCTTTTCACAGCTTCATTCCCTGTTTCTATAACGGTTTCATTCATTCACTTTTACTCCCCCTTCCTCCATATGTATGTATGTGTATACAGTGCCCTCCACTAATATTGGCACCCTTGGTAAATATGAGCAAAGGCGGCTGTGAAAATAAATCTGCATTGTTTATCCTTTTTATCTTTTATTCAAAAAATTCACAAAATTCCAACCTATCATTGAAGTAAAACAATTGAAAGTGGGGTGAAAATCTCATTGTGAAATAAATGCTTTTTCTAGTTCATGTTGGCCACAATTATTGGCACCCAATTATTGCAACGTAATTTTTCCCAGGGTAACAGCTCTGAGTTTTCTCCTATAATGCCTGAAGAGTTTGGAGAACATCTGACAAGAGATCAGAGACCATTTTCTTCATTTTGATGTTTGTTTCTTCATCCTTCATTTTGATGTTTGTTTTGGATCGTTGTCTTGGTGGAAGATCCAAACATGGCCCATTATAAGATTTCTAACAGAGGCAGTCAGGTTTTGATTTTTTATCTGTTGGTATTTGATCGAATTCATGATTCTATGCATCTAAACAAGATGTCCAGGACCTCCAGCAGAAATATAGGCCCACAACAGAAAAGATCCAGCAGTGTATTTAACCATGGACATGGGGTACTTTATCCTGTTTGTACTAAACTCATCTGGTGGGTTTGCTGCCAAAAAGCTCTTTTTCCAGTTTCATCTGACCATAGAATCCAGTGTCATTTGAAGTTCCAGTCGTGTCTGATAACTGAATATGCTGGAGGTTGTTTTTGGATGAGCTAGGAGAATTTTTCTTGAAGCTCTCTGGAACATCATGTGGTGATGTAGGGGCTGTTTGATAATTTTTTAGAGATTAGACTCAACTAATCTCTGCAGTTTTCCAGCTGTGGTCCTTGGAGAGTCTTTAGCCGCTCAAACTCTCCTTCTCAGCATGCATTAGGACGATATAGACACATGTCCTCTTCCAGGCAGATTCATAACATCTTTAGTTGATAGGAACCTCTTAATTATTCCCCTGATGGTGAAAATGAGGATTTTCAATGCTTTAACTCATTTCTTACAGCCACTTTCTATTTTGTGAAGCTCAACAATCTTGCTCTGCACATCAGAACTATATTCTTAGGTTTTACTCCTTGTGATGGACGATTAAGGGAATTTGGGCTTTATGTTCCTCTTATTTATATTTCTGTGGAACAGAAGTCATGGCTGGACAATCTCATGCTCCTAGTCACCCTGGTGTGCTAAAAAAAAAAGTAAATATGAATGGGAATATACTTCAGAGATATTTTACTCATAAGAATTTCTAGGGGTGCCAATAATTGTGGCCAACATTCATTGGAGAAAAACATTTATTTCATCATAAAATTTTCTCCCCACTTTCAATTGTTTTACTTCAATGATAGGTTAGAATTTTGTGATTTTTTTGAGTGAAAGATCAAATGGATAAACAATGCAGATTTATTTTCACAGCCGCATTTGCTCATATTTATCAAGGGTGCCAATGTTAGTGGAGGGCACTGTATGTTTGTTAGACTAGTTATGTGTTAGTGTTTAGTTAATAAAACTTTTGTGCACAAATTACATGAGTTTCTGATTCTGTCACTGCTTGTAGATCAATGTCATTTAAATGATTCCTGATCTTGCTACATGCTCTAGTGCATTGGTACTGTAAGAACATTATTTTCTGTGGCCACGAAAATATAATTTCTTAGAGCTGATACGAAATTACACAGGATCTTCACTGGAAGAACAGATTAATTGATGGTATTAATTCTGCAACAGTTGCTACGGGCAGCTAATATAAATAATTTTTACTCTTTTCCCCTACAGTCAGCCCCACCTCTCCTTTACCCTTAATTAGTGCTAATTCACCCATCATTGTGCGTAGTCAGACAGTGGTGGGTTCCATTTTGGCATTTGCTGGAACCACATCTCGTCTTATCACTATCCCGTATCCACCAGTGCTAAACAAACAACCCCCTCCACCAAAATAGGTACATGACAAAAATCACTAACACACAGAGGCAGACATTAGTGAAATATTTTTACTTTACTCAAGTAAATTTAAAAAGTATCTGTAGTTTATGAGTGTTTTTCTTTGGAAAACTTTTACTTCACTACATTCCAAAGCATAATGTCATACTTTTTACTGCACTGCATTTCATAAAAATTGTTGTTTTTTACCTTTAATACTTAAGAACATTAAAAATGTAGTACTTTCTTGTACTCAAATAAATCTTTGAATTACTTTTACTTGAGTAAAAGTAAGAAAGTAATCAATTTCTAATGTAATTAAGTATTAAATAATATTTAATATGAAATGTAGTGCCGTAAAAAGTACAATATTATGCTTTGGAATGTTGTGAAGTAAAGTTTTCTAAAGAAAAACACTCTGAAAAGGTACAGCCACTTGAAAAGTACTTTTAAAGCAGAGTAAAAATACTTCACTACTGTCCGCCTCTGCTAACACATGTTCGTCCTACCACAACCACAGACTCATTTTGCCCACAATCTCCCTCACCCAACAGTCCATGACCATCTTCCCTTTGTCCATCTCTTGAGACTCCTGCAGACAATGACTCATGATGGGGATGAGTATTTGGGGTCCGCACATCCCCAGTCATGCGGACCTCGTCCCATTTCTCTGGCTCCCAGCTTGCTTAGGACACTGCTGAACTAAATGTCCAACAAACCAAACCAAATGTCCACAGCCTCAACAAACCCTTGGTTGTGCGCAAGGTTGTTGGTCAGGTTGCAGTGCCACAGCATGAATCAATTCAGTAATCTCCAAAAACCTCGGCTGGTCTCTCGCAAGCTCCTCTTGAATAGAAGGTGGCATGTGGGCATATGCTCGCCGAGTATAATTTTCAATGTCATTTGCCAGGGCTCTTAGCTGCTCTCCTGGCTGCCTGCGTCTATTACTCAGTTCGGAACACTGGTTGTTCAGATTGACCTAAATGCCGTCTTAGTGCCCCGACAAGTGCCTTATAATCATGTCTGTTTTCAGGGGTTAAGCAGTAATAAACAGCTCAGAGCATCATCTGTAAGGCACATAGCCAATTCAAGAGCTTTGCTGTTCTCCGAGCAGTTCCCAGCACAAGCCAACAGTTCAAACTCTGCATGAAAAGCTTCCCAATCAGCTTTACCTAAGAATTTGGGGGCGGGGTTTAACAGCCACGGCAGCGCGTGCGCCACCATGTTCATTCACATGTGTCAATAGTGTGGTTCCGTGAACCCTGCTATGTCCATGCACATGCATGTTCTACGTCAGCAGCAGCACGGGTATGCATCGTGATACTCTTGATAATGGCAGGGGACGGGATGAGGAGGAGAAGAATTATTGAATAAAGTAATTATTTTTGTTTTCTTTGCACACAAAAAGTACTCTCGTAGCTTCGTAAAATTACGGTTGAACCACTGATGTCACATGGACTATTTTACCAATGTCCTTACTACGTTTCTGAGTCTGGGAACATTACAGTTGCATTGCTCTCTATGGAGGGTCAGAAAGCTCTCGGATTTCATCAAAAATATCTTAATTTGTGTTCTGAAGATGAACGAAGGTTATACCTAAATTATATTTACCTATATAAATATAATTTTCATTTTTGGTTGAACTAACTCTTTAAAAAGGGGTCTAGCATCTGGGTACGCGGGGTATGCACGTGCATATGGGGCCAGGCTGATTGGGGGCCCACCGAGGGGGACCTTTTAACTAAAACGAACGTATTCTTAATTCCTGGCCACAATAAATATGCCGTTGAACTTTTGCTTTAGAACAAGTAATAGATTAATCAGACTAAAGATTGACCATTTAAAATAACCAAAATGAATTGTACCTCATGTAACACCTATATAAGAGCCAGCGGCAAATTCCCGAAAGACTGCCGTAGAACTGCATCATTTTCTAAAACGACGTGCAAGCACTGCATTGCAACAGTCAAATAAAATAATAGTTAATAATTAAAAAATATATATCTTTGTGAGGTTGGTAGCTAGCTAGTTGAAAAGACTGTATCACAACTGTTTCACATCTAGCTTAAGCGACACCTACACCATTTTAATTGTCTTTCTTTCATTTTAATTCTCTTTTATTGAAAGATTATCGAAAGTATGTGATACTCTCCAAAATGGTGCTATAGGGTGACACGGAGGAGACGAATTGTTGAATGAAGTCATTGTTTTTGTTTTCTTTCCGCACAAAAAGTATTCTCGTAGCTTCGTAAAATGATGTCACATGGATTATTTTAACAATCTCCTTGCTACGTTTCTGAACCTTGATCGTGTAAGGAATCTTGCTGTCTATGGGAGGATCATAGAGCTCTCGGAATGCATCAAAAATATGTTAACTTGTGTTCCGAAAGATGAACGAAGGTCTTACGGGTTTGGAACGACATGAGTAATTAATGACAGAATTTTCATTTTTGGGTGAACTATCCCTTTAAACATTATTTCCAAGCATTTATATTCAGGGGCGCCCCCAAGGGGTGGCCAGGGGTGGCCACGGCCACCCCTGTATAAACTCTGGCCACCCCTGTGGCCACCCCTAGGATGATTTTGCAGTGGGTACTATTAATTTAAATGCATAATGTAAATTCACAATATTTTGTGAATTTAAAAAAAAAAAAAAAAAAAATGCAGCGCCCGCTGCAGCCACCAAATAGATTGTAGATTGGCGCCACCAGAGTAGCTGCAGAGTAGTAGTCTCGGTCCACCGCTCAGAAGGCCACTAAACAGCTGTGAAGATCCGGTCTGACGTGATTCCAACAAGAGGCACATATGACTAGTGATTTAAACTAGTTTAAATCCGGATGAAACAGCGTGACAAACAGGAGAAACACTGTATTACTGCATGTGATATAGTCAAACTTTGCAATCTACAAATCACCATCATTTACCATGGATTTATGAGTAAAACTATGCGTTAATGCTGCATGTGGTATTGTGTCAGAAATGTCATGTAGATATTCATATCAATTTTATTTAATAGACATAACATTAATGTATTAAAGGAAGTAATGGAATATAATTTACTATTTTTTTGTGATTAGTGTGCATTTATGTATAGACCACTGTTTTTCATATAAATACCAAATAAAACCCATATAGTTACACTTTTACCATGGTATTGATGTGCTATATATGTGTGGTTTTAACAAGTATATTCTAGGGGTGGTGATGGCGCAGTGGCTAAGACACATGCCTTTGGTGTGAGAGACCCGGGTTCGAATCCACTGTGTGACACCAATGTGTCCCTGAGCAAGACACTTAACCCCTAGTTGCTCCAGAGGCGTGCGACCTCTGACATACTTAGCAATTGTAAGTCGCTTTGGATAAAAGCGTCAGCTAAATGAAAATGTATTCTGAAAAGCAAACAAAACACCTTCAGAGTGCGTGCATACATTACGTGATCTAGAAGGTTAGACCCCAATCTTTATCTTTGTTCACAGTGCATTCTTTCACTGCATGAATCAGTCTATTAAAATGCATTTAGAATTATCCATTATTCAAGATATGTGGCAGAAAATGTATAGGTTATATTCATATAGTTACTATCACACGAAGAGTGGCGTTTACAAGATATTGATTTTATACAACAGTTCAATAAACAAGAAGTTAATATGAAGACTTACGTTTTAGACACCATATATATAATCATGTTAATTACATTAACCTGAAGCAAAAGTAAATAAATGCTTTTACATTAAGTGGAACTTTTAATCATTTTATTTTTTATTTCATTATTTTGGTGTGCCACCCCAAGATTTGCTGTGGTCTCATCTGGCCACCCCTATTAAAATTTTCTGGGGGCACCACTGTTTATATTGTCAATAAAACAGCTTGTGAGTAGTCATGTAATGTTATTTACCTCAGAAAAGACAACAATAAGGATTGTTGGAGCCCAAACTAACTTATAAAATGTTGGGGGGTCGTGTAAATGTTTTTGCATTTGGGCCCTGGGCTGACTTGCTACACTACTGCCTTTAAGACTATATGCTCCTTGCTAAACTGACCTTGAGGTTGAGTTTAAGAGGGTTGTTATGCTGAGTACTTTACCCCCTTAGCACTCTGTGCTGTAGGTTGTTAGGCTCTCTGTGAGCCTCCCTGATAAGCAGCCCTTAAGTTAAGCTTGCAGTGCTCAACTTGCTTTAGACGGTTGTTATGCTGAGCACTTCACTCCTTAAGCTTTTTGTCCATCTTAAAATTCTGTCTAAATTATCACCTACAGTCTCAATGTCAAATGCAGAAATGTTAATTCATGCATTCATGACCTCAAGTATGGAAGGATTTTCCAGACTATTTTCAAAAGGAATTGCAAATTGTATTTTCAATTGCGTTTTCCACGTGGACACATAAGTTGTGACAATCCAAATGCAATTGCAAATCTTGCATTACAGTTTGCATTTTCGCGAACGCACAGTGACTGCCACATTTCAAATGAAAAGTCCATTTGCAACTGAATTTCCCATGTCTTACGAGCTATGAGCCTGTCATATTTAAATAGCAATATTAATTACCACATTTGCCTTTTCACTTTCTCTGCGTCGTGCATGTAACCTGCCAAAACTCAAATGGAATCGCAATTCCTTTTGCATTTGAATTTCCTATGTCTTCACGGAAAGCTGTCAATCAATGTGAGGGGGCGGGACTATACTAGGGGGCGTGTTTGTATTGGGAGGTGACGTCACTCACAGACGACCGTGCCGAATGCTTTGATCAATGCAGGTAATCGGTAAAGGCTTTGCTAAAGGCAGCTGCCAATCAGTTCGTGCCTGTGTGAACGAACAGAAAACCTTCCTGGAACAATACATTATTTTTTTATAATAATAATAATTATAATAATCTTTTTTTACCCCAAATGCAGCGATTATACCCTGCTAACAGTGGGAGCAACAACGGTACGCACAATAGGTCAATATTCACTATTACCCAAACGCTTTTCACCTGTCTCAACATCTCTCACTGTTTCTCTCAGTCTGACTGATTGCGAGTAAACGGACAGTGCAATTCTACACTTATTACAGTTCATTTTATTCCTTTCTTTTAATCTGTAAAAGAGTGATAAACAAACAAACAAACAAAAAAAAACAGTGCCAATCTATATTTATCTACCCATTTTCCACCTTATATATTTTATATTATTTCATATCTTAACAGGTTTAATCCGTTATGGAGCACACGTCCCGTGGGCAGTGGCACCAAAGCGTCGCGCGAGTCTCAAGATCTCTCACTGTGTACAGCCACCGGACACTGTGATTGATGCACATGATTTTTAATATTACTTCACCTTGGCTGTGGCATGTTCTGTGACAGCTGTGCCTATCGTTGGTGTAAAGTGAAGTCTCATCTAGGGCAGGCAGAGTAGGAGTAGCAGCATTTTCTGTTTTGTCAAGTGCATCAATTGGAGTGTAAACAGACAGAGATCTTGAGGCAGGTGCTCTATTTCTATTATAAGATAGGAATAAGATATAGGTGGCAAATAGGTAAATACGTGCAGATTTGCACTGTTTGCTTATGTGCCTCAATTGGAGTGCAAACAGTAAAAGATCTTGAAGCAGGTGATGCGCTCTCTATTACTACTGAAGTTCTAAGCGGCCATGCACTTTTTCCCCCTTGTTTTCTCGTGATCATGACTTTATTTTTGTCATGATCTCGACATTAACGTTGTTTTCTCGTTATCATGACTTACGTTTCTCGCGATCTCAACATAACAAAAGTTGCTCTCTAAGTTACACAACTGCGCCAGCATCTGGCAGTATAGAACTACTGATGGGGAGTTGTATACTGTATCAAATAGCCTATTGTATGCGTTTGGGACAGACGACGTGATCGCTATAATTTATGCAGTTCATTACTGACATTTAATTAAATATAAATGTTAAATGCTTGAATAAATATGATCATTTTGCTTGAAATTGTATATGTTATTGTTACATTGTGCACATATTGCGACTCATACAGTTTCTCATTTACAAGGCGTATTTGCAATGTGCATCTTACTTATTTTAATCTTTATTGTTAATAAATGTATATTAATAAATGTGGTGCATATGTGTATAATTTGGATGATGTTATACAGTGTTGTAGCCTAATTGTTCAAAATAAAGATTCATTTCTACATTTCTTTGTAGAAACCATAGTGTAAATTGCTGTCTATTTACTCATTGCATCAATCAGAGAAACAAGTGATAGATGTTGAGACAGGTGAAAGCGTTTAGGTAATAGTGAATATTGACCTATTGTGCGTACCGTTGTTGCTCCCACTGTTAGCAGGGTATAACCGCTGCATTTGGGGTAAAAAAGATTATTATAATTATTATTATTATTATTAAAAAAATAATGTATTGTTCCAGGAAGGTTTTCTGTTCGTTCACACAGGCACAAACTGATTGGCAGCTGCCTTTAGCAAAGCCTTTACCGATTACCTCCATTGATCAAAGCATTCGGCACGGTCGTCTGTGAGTGACGTCACCTCCCAATACAAACACGCCCCCTAGTATAGTCCCGCCCCCTCACATTGATTGACAGCTTTCCGTGAAGACATAGGAAATTCAAATGCAAAAGGATTTGCGATTCCATTTGAGTTTTGGCAGGTTTACTTACGGCCTTTGAGAAAGTGAAAAGGCAAATGTGGTAATTAATATTGCTATTTAAATATGACAGGCTCATAGCTCGTAAGACATGGGAAATACAGTTGCAAATGGACTTTGCTTTTTCATTTGAAATGTGGCAGTCACTGTGCGTTCGCGAAAGCGAAAATGCAAACGATAATGCAAGATTTGCAATTGCATTTGGATTATGTCACAATTTATGCGCCCACATGTGGAAAACGCAATTGAAAATACAATTTGCAATTCCTTTTGAAAATAGTCCGGAAAATCCTTCCATACTCAAGGTTAGATTATTGTAATGCTTTATTGCAGTGCTTTTCAATCCTGGTCCTGGGGACCCACCGCTCTGCACATTTTGTATGCAAGCTGTTTTGAAACAATCTGTATTGTATAAAGTGTTATATAATTAGGGTGACTTGACTTGACTTAAGGTGGTGAGCACTATAATACTCATTCTAGAGGGTCGTTATGCTGTGTGCTTCGCTCCTTAATGAGGTGAATGTTTTAATACTCCCCTCATTTTAGAGGGTTGTTTACTTTGAGTATTTTGGTCCAGAGAGCTCTGTTTCTGCACATAGGTTGAGTGTGTTTTAGTACTCTTTAGTACTATGCCGAGTACTCTGCTCCCTGGAGCTGTGTGCTGCAGCTGGTTCAAGTTGTTAGTCTCTGTATGATAAGCCTCCTGGATAAGCTGCCCTTAAGGCTGAGCTTGGCAGTACTCTCCTTCTCTTGGAGTGTAGTTATGTTCAGTATGCCGCTCTCTAAGGTGATGAACATGATGGTACTCCCCTTGCTTAGAGGTTTGTTTTCTTGAGTACTTGCTGCCGAGAGCTATATTATGTGTATAGGCTGAGCGTGTCCATTACTCCTCTCAATTTAGAGGGTCACGCTGAGTACTCCACTCCCTAGGTTTTTAGGCCTTTTAGCCTCCCTACAATCTGCCTTGTACAATCCTGGTTGTTCCCCTGCTTTTAAGGGTTATGAATACTTTGCCCTATGTTATGCCAAGTGTAGGCTCTATAAGCCTCCAGCCAGAATCTGAGTGTGAGCTGGCTGGCTGATTTGTCCACTCTGGACTCTCCTGCTAGGCTTACTGCAAGTAGAGTATAATACTCTCCTTTTTGGGATTATATATTAGCATCCTGCTCTTCAGAGCTCCATGCTATTAAGTTGAAGGATTCTTTGAAATGCCTAAAATTCTGCCCTTGGCAGTGTGAGTGGTTGTTGGCCATTCGTTGGCCTCCCTGGGATTTAGGGGTAGACTTGTTGGATCCACAGAGATGGCTGACTAGGGTCTGGTAGGTACTTAAAACCCAGGCCATATCCCCTTGAAGGAACGATTTTTACATATGATTCCAAGACAAGTTTCTTATTTCTTGGCCCCTAGCAAGGTAAATTTCATTAGGGCACAGGTGTCAAACTCAAGTTTACATGTGTAACCTGAGACTTTTTTGTGCAAGAAAACCTTGACTAAGATTAGTTAGTAAAGACACATGAGTAAAGAAAAAAAAAAGTAGGAAATTAGTAAAAACTAGAGGCTAAAGTTCGTAAGCAAACTTTGATGTTGGCTTGAGAAAGCCAACATGGGCAGCCTTGAAGCAAAAAAAGCCAGATCACATGTGTGTTCGGTGTTCTTGAGCTGGCCCCACCACAAAAAAGTACAACAGTTAGGCTATTGTTTTTGTAATATTTTTCTATAGACAAATGCTATTTTTATTTTTAAAATTGTCAATAACGGATACATTTTATTAAGCAAATTACAAGCAATAGGGAAAAAAGCAGGTTTGTAGGTTCATGTGCATAAATTGAATAATCAAATGTAAAATTGCATATTCTTCATCAAAAATAGAGTGATCCATGTAAAAGACACAAATGTTATTCAGTCATGAGCAATGAGTGATTTTCTCTTTTTCAATAGATTAACATAAATGAGAAAACAGCTGGTAAATGCAGTGACCCTTACTATTTTGTATTCTACTAAAGAAACTTGACAAAGAATTGTCAATACCAGATACATTTTACAATAAGCAAATTACAAGCAATAGCACAAAAAAATCAGGTTTTTAGGTTCATGTGCAGAAATTTAATAATCAAATGTAAAATAAAACTGCATAGTCTTTATCAAAAATGGAGTGATCCTTGTGAAAGACACAACTGTTATTCAGTCGTGAGCAGTGAGTGATCTTCTGTTTTTCGATAGATAAACATTAAAGACAGCAGCTGGTAAATGCAGCCGCTTTAAGAGTAATGTACGAATCCAATATAATTATAGAAAAAGTACAACTCTTATTGTTTTCATAATATTTTCTATGGAACCTTGTCATTTTGTATTGTAATGAAGAAGCTTTTTGTGACAAAAAATTTGTCAATACCAGATAAATGTCAATAAGCAAATTATAAGCAATAGCGCAAAAAACAAACAAACAAAAAAACAGGTTTGTAGGTGTTCATGTGCAAAGATTGAATAATCAAATATAAAATAAATTTTGCATAAATTGCATACTTTTCATTAAAAATAGAGTGATCCTTGAGAAAGATACAAATTCAGTCATGAGCAATGAGTGATTTTCTAGTTTTTGTTGGATTAGCATTAAAGACAGACAGCAGCTGATAAATGCGGTCACTTTAATGCACGAGTCCAATATAATGATCCACATTCGATTTATTTCTCAACAGTTTCTGTTCACTTCAGACATAAAACACTGTTTTCCATTATATTCGCCAAGCTATCGTGTATTTTGAAATAATATTTTATGTGTTTGTCCGTTCAAGCACCGAGAGAAGCAGGGGCATCACTAGGAATTCTGGATTTGCACTGAATGTGCTATACTTTATACTTGAATTGTGTAAAATCGCTTTAATGTTTTAATTTACAAAGCTTTAAAACACATGCAAATGATGTAGTTTCGAGAGCACACAGCAGTGGCTGATCAGAGCGGTGACAGATCTATGAAGGTAGATCAGTAGCAAAACTCGAGAACTTGTTGATCTGAATGTGAGAACTTGTCATATTAACATTCGTATTTGTAAGTTGAAATTTACACTCACAGCTCTGATCTGAAAAGCTGAATCTTTCGATTTGCACACACAGACAATAATCAAAACACCCGTGTTTTGAAGTCGAAGTTGCAGATTAATAGTTACAAATGTGT
>JAFVLL020009827.1:0-15584 GCA_021397915.2 Tor tambroides | reverse complement strand
CTTGCACCTTAGTTTGAGCACTTTTGTTAATAAACACACCCTCCGGGGCCGGTTACCACAGCTTCCTCTGTCGTGTGATTCCTCAGCCCGCCACATTAGTTATTTCTTATAAATTTGTCTATTTAAAAATAATTTTGCTGTAATATTGGTGAATTCTTGGGTTTATGCCCAGGTGTGAGGTAAAGAGTGCATTTTAATGCCACACCTGACAGGAGGGTAGCGCTGGTGCAATAGCATACAATCTTTTGACTGTGCACATGAAGCCATGAGAGCAAACATGCAACAATATTATATTTTTGTTTGTTTTATGTTGTAATTCATTTATTCTTTTCATTTAAGAAATTTACTACATTGACTGCCTCAGTAATCACCCTCTGGATATATTTATGCATATAAGCATGCATCAGGACAAACATGAACAAGAATGAACTTCTTCAAGGTGGGCAAGAAACAAGGGAGAAAACTGGAGACACTTTGACTTGTTTTTACCACTGCAATTGTAATCAACACTACTTACCAAAGCTTGATTATCATCACAGGCAAGAGCCAAACCAAATGCAATGCCTGGGTTAACTGAAAGGGAAATCAAATTTTAGCAGTTAAATTTATTTAGATAGCACCTCTCACAATACATTACAATACAAAGCAGCTTTACAAGAAGTAGTGCTAATGTTAAGTGGCATGTGTAAGGACTTTTCTGTCCTCTGCTGTGTTGAAACTTTCACACAAAAGTTGGTGATTTACTTCCTCTTTTTGAGTGAGGAAACAATCCATTTCTCATAGTTCTGGTTGTCAAAGCTGTTAACAGCAAAAATAAATAAAAATAGATAGATAGATAGACAGACAGACAGACAGATAGATAGACAGATAGATAGATAGATAGATAGATAGATAGATAGGTAAAATGTTAGAATTAAGAAAAAGAAAATCCATTCAAATATATGTGATGACATTCATATTTTCCATCTCACAAAAGTGGATGTGAAAGAGTCAAGGTGAGGTCAAACCAAAACACAGCAGAGGAGTTATGCTTTCATCTGATGGTGTTGGTACATTTTTTAACCTTAACTGTCTAAAAGAATATGACTTCATCGGCTGGTCACATGGAATCCAATCCCCCAGAGCAGAGATTAGGCAAGATATATATCAGAGTTAAAGCAATATGTGTTTCACAGTGAGAACCTCACAATTAACAATGTATAACAATGATTCAGCAAGTTTGTTCTGTAATAGCGTTGAGCAGTCTAACCTGTCACTGGGAGCAGCATACACTGATTACCACTGTAAGAACACCTATAAAGACCACCAGTTCCATTATAAAGGTTAGGGGCCGTCACTAACACACTAAAAAAGAACAAGACAATTATGAGAAACGGAGGATATGCAGTGATGGAACAGGACATTAACGCAACATTATTGCAACTCTGTTAACGTCTGTATACAATGATTCAGAGATGCACTTGGGGAGAAGGACTTTTTAAAACTTTTTAGAAGATTTCCTGACAGTGGATTATGAAGCACAAACTCATAATTTTCCAGTCAACACACACAAACGTTTTTGTGGTCATCTACATAGAGTTAGGGATTAGTAATTTTGGTCACAATATAAAATAATAATGTAAAATAATCTCTTAATCTATATTTATCAGCTCTCAAACAATAAAAAATCAGTCATTACCTTAAAGAGTTATTTCTACCTGATTAAAACACGGGCCTCACCTGTCTCCTTGCATTGATCCAAAATGACAAACCCGATGGCCGAAATGAGAGCCTACCTCAGGCGCAGTAAAAACTCTTGGATGCAGTGTGTCTAAACTGAACCCCAAGGAATGACACGTCACTGGAAGATACAGAAGTATATATACGTTTGTGTGTATGCAGGTGCTGAAAGGAGCCTGAAAAGTTCCATTGTGACAACTTGCAAGTGACAACATGCCCCACTGAATATGATTCATGGTAAAAAAAAAAAAAAAAAAAAAAAAAAAGACGTTGTTTGATCAATTTTTAAAATAATACATTCATAAAATAATACATTGCTGTGTTTCAAATAACAATAAATAACGATTTGAGTTCTAGAAAGTGTCCGGAGTAGGCTATACATACACTGGCTACACATAGAGAAACCTCAAGCAGATTAACCACAGTTGTAGTTCTGATGATTCACTAACATATATTATGTTAATGTCATTCATACAATTTGTGGTATTCAAAAAAGTGTGCAATAAGTTTGAAAAAACTTTTAGGACTACTGTATTTCAAAAAGATAATATAAAAAATTACTTACGCAGAAGAAACCCAAAGAACATATAAAGAAAAAAGTCTTGACATAGGTGAAAGATACAGCACGGGATCGGTTTAGAATGAATGGTGGCTTTAAATGAATAAATATTCATATTCGACAGAGATGATAGAAAATAAAGAGAAATTATCTAAATGCAAGCAAACACATTCACTGAACGTAAGTTCCGCAATGAAAGTGAAGTGAAACAAAGCTGCAATGCTGTATTTTGATGTGAGACATCATGTGGGGGTGCAGCATGAGAAAGTTCAGTGAAGGGCATTGAAACCGCCCACCAGCAGTCAGTGAACAGATGAGCAGATGCAGATGAGCTATGGCAAGCAGTTTTAACATTTAGGGCCCTATTTTAACGATCTAAGTGCATGGTCGAAAGCACAAGGCGCAGGTGCACTTAGGGCGTTTCCGAATCGACTTTTGCTAGTATAACGACGTGAAAAACGGTCAGCGCTCCTGGTGCGTGGTCTAAAAGGGTTGTCCCTATTCTCTTAATGAGTAATGGGTGTGTTTTTGGGCATAACTTGCAATAAACCAATCAGAATCTCATCTCCCATTCCCTTTAAGAGCGGAGTTGCGCTCGCGCAATGGTGGATTCGCTATTTAAACGCCGGAATTTTAAGGCGCAAAGACTGAACGCGTCTCCAGAGAGCAAACAGATCTGCTCATGCGCAAGCAAATAGGTAGGCTAATTCTGATACACGCAATGACTATCCATTATGACATGTATGACATTTTTATATTTATGTAGCCTACACAACAATATTCTTTTACACTGTAATCCTTTAATTTTAAAAAATTTGGCATGTTTGTGTGCTGCTGCACGTCCCTGTGTGTAATAAGCAAAGTGAACGCACGTTGTGGACCCGCCCAGAGGCGCATTTTCTACTAACGCGCTCTTTAAATAACAAAAAAATATTGCGCCATTGACTTTAGACTAGGTTTGAGTTGATCTATGGCGCAGTCTATTTTCAGTTCCTCAAAATAGCAATGCACCAACAATGCGCCTGGACACACTTTTTTTTTAGACCAGCATGCCCATGAGTGCACAAATGGGCGCAAATGCATTTGCTATTTAAACAACACGCCACAGGATGGGAAAATGAGAACTGCGTCGGGCTGAAATTAGCAAAAACACTTGCGCCGTGCACCGCATTGCGCTGGGTGTATGATAGGGCCCTATATCTATAAGCCGTACTAGTATCTATTTTCATGCTACTATTACTTATTTTTTAGATACTAGTGCTTATTCTTTAGGTACTAGTACCTTTCTAAAATATACTAGTCCTTATTTATTAGCTACCAGTTCTTATTTGTTAGATACTAGTACCTATTAAATAGACACTAGTATTTATTTATTAGATATTAGTACTTATTTCAATAGTTACTAGTGCTTATTCTATTGTTACTAGTAACAAATTTCAAATTTTTGCCATTGACTTCTATGAGGATCTGTCATTGAGGTATCAACTATTCATTTTTGACTAGTATGTATTAGTTATTTGTGACCGGTACATAATTTTTATGTACTGGTAGTTATTCATTAGGTAGTAGTACTTATTTTTAGGTACTACTATGTACCTATTATTCAATACTAGTACTTATTTATTAGATAATCTTACCTATTAGATACTAGATAGATAGATAGATACTAGTTGTTATTTATTACATATTAGTGTTTATTAATTACATACTAGTTCTTATTTATTAGATACTAGTAGTTACTGATACTAGTTAGATAATTATTTGTTACATATTAGTACTTATCGATTAGCTACTATTTATTCAATAGATACTGGTACATAATTTATTAGATACTAGTACTTATTAAAAATGTTGCTAGTAAGATTTTTTTATTTTACTAGCAAACTCTACCATGGCCATTCGGACTAGTCATAACATAAGACGAGTACAAAAGCTGATCTGACTAGTAAGATAAGAATTATTATTAGAAATAATTACAAAAGATACTAGTGTCTAATAAATAAGTACTAGTACCTAATGACTAACTACTAGTATCTATTAATAGCTACTAATATCTATTGAATAAGTACCAGTATCTAATAAATAAGTACTAGTTTCTAATGAATGCTTGCTAGTAATATTTCAGAAGATATAGTGTCATGGTTCACAGGTTCACTGGCTCACTCTCTCCCTGTGTGTGTGTTGCCACTGATGAGCTGATCAGCGTCAGCATCATCTTGCCATGTGTTGTTGGTGTAGCTCTTGGAGTCTTGTTCCTGGCAGTGTTTCTTTCTCTCTCTATGGTCTTGTTCCTGGCTCCTGCCCTGGATTATTTTCCTGCTGTGTCTAATTTGGAATATCTGATGAATTCCTGTCATTGGACTGGGATTGTCCTTTGCAGTCACTGCACTACCAGAGGACATTCCCAGCTGCACTCACAATGTCTGACTTATGCCATCTGTCTGCTACTGCTTCTTCTAAATAAACTGTTATTTACTGCATTTGCATCTGAATCCTCTTTTGTTCCCGTGTCACTATTAGAATAATCACTAGTCAGAAATAAATAGATGATATCAAAAACAGAATAACTACTACTACCTGTTCATTTGGAGATATATTCAACCTCATAAAGAACTAGTGAGTGTGTTTGGAGATGTCTTCATTCAAATAGATCATTACATTAAAAGGAGTACCTCTCAATTGTCCAATCAGAGTTTACATGGTAATAAAATACATGAACATACTGAATGAAATTGACTGTTAAGTAGGCCTAACTGGCTTTGTATATCTTGCTAATTGGTTACCATGAAAACACAAGGAAAGATATGTTTAATATGCAGGGCTGTACATATATGTCCAAACATATATGTCCAAACCGATCTCCCGGCAATTCGTACATATTTTACAAGGTGGCTAATTCGTACGACCTCACTCGTACAAATTTGTACGATTTTTGCTAAAATGTACATATTTTATAAGTTCTCCAGTTCGTATGAATTCCTACGAATGACCTACCCCTAACCCCGCCCCTAAACCTATCCATCACTGGGGTCTAGACAAATCGTACAAAATCGTATAAGTGAGGACGTACAAATTCGAACGAATTAGCCACCTCGTAAAATATGTACCAAATGGTCGTCAGTTAGCGTTGATATGTCACACAAGCTACAAAAAAATTGGTCTGTGCGGTGAATAAATTTTCCACTGTAGCATACGTGCCATACAGTTTTGCAGTGTGTGTGAGCCTGTTTACAAACCTGTTGTCCAACAAAGAGCATAACATCAGTCGAGTGTTTGAAATAACTTATTTTCGTGATCTGGTTTCTGCATTATAGTACAGGCTATATCGATTAGCATGGCATTTTAAATGTACTTTATTCTCATAAAAATACCCGAGATGGCTTGAATAACAGAGCTAAACTATATATATATATATATATATATATATATATATATATATATACTGTCGCAATCATGTGTTTATTGTCTTCATGTGTCATCAGTAAAACATCTCTATCTGCATGTTATTCAGCTACTACAACTACAGCGAAAGCTGAATGCCTTTGTCCATATAAGGGATTTCCTGGAATGTCATGAGTTTTATTACTTCTGTAACTCTCACTTGTGGAGTTTCTGCATGAGGGTTCCCTCTGGCTACCAGTATGAATGAAACAGAAATTACATTAAATGTGTACTCATTACTGCTCAGAACACTGTATGGTTATGGTTAAGAATAGGGGAAAAAAATAACACTTCTCTTTAAAGAAATTTAAAGTAAACATATGTGAATCCAAATGTTTGTTTTTTTTTCCAGTGCAGAGAAGTGTGCATTTTTTTTTTTTTTTTCTGTTACTGGATGCTTAAGATTTCCTGATTAAAATTAAATAAATTGTTACATACTTTTATCATGATAATTTAATATTTTATAAAAAAGACTTAGACCTTTCTAATGATTTATAGTTATAGGCCCCTGCAGCCGATCACTGTAAAAATTATTTTTTTTAATGTACGTATATTATAGTGAAATAGTATTATTACACAAGCAATATTTCTTATTTTGTTTATTTTATTTTTTTTTATTTAGTAATAATAAAAACCATAATTGTTATTAGTCAAATACTGATATATAAAAACAGCATATTTGGCCAAGTTGTGCAGCCACACAATTAATAATTATTTAATTACATTTGTTCAACTACCTCTGTACCTCTTCTTTCTCCTCCCTTCTCATAATCTTCTTCCTTCTGTCTCCTTAATTCCCTAATCTCTCTCTTATATGTTGTTGGTCCATTAATATTCAACATTCAATTAGCATACTGAGCAGACATGCAAATTTAAAAAAGTACAAGTATCTATTAAGTTCAGGATATATTTGGTCTAAAAAATTACTGGTAAATATTTTTTAATTACTAGTAATTTTTTTAGACCAAATATATTCTGAACTTAATAGATACTAGTACTTTTTTTAATTTGCATTTATGCTCAGTATGCTAAACTTAATCAAAAATTTTCTTAAGTACAGTAAATACTAGTCACTATTGAAATAAGTACTAGTATCTAATAAATAGGAACTAGTATCTAATGAAGTAGATACTAGTAATGAAGTAGTAACTTTACAAATGGCACTAGTACCTAAAGAATAAGTAGCTAATGAATAAGTACTAGTATTTAATGGAAAAGATATTAGTATCTAAAAAAATAAGTACTAGTGGCATGCAAATACATACAAGTACGGTTTATAAATGTTAAAATGGCTTGCCATAGATGAGCAGCGGTAGAATGAAGTCTCTAGTGACCTAACGAAATCAAACAATCCTGCACTTTCCAAATTATCCAAAATATGATACTACCAAGGTAGACATCCAAAGAGTATTATGGTTGTAAACCAGTGAAAATATGTTAAAGTGTAAAAGTTGTTAAATGTTAAATGCTCTTTCTTCCTCTAATGACTCTCATAAATGACTTTCATTGGTTTATGCTGATGTAGTCAGGTTCATGTTATATTTTTGACTTGAATGAAAATTATTAATTTAGATGTTGCCACAGGAAGCAATTTTATTTTTCACTGTACCTTATCTAAAACAGCATGGTGCTTTGTTTTGTTGTTTTCCATAATGAATAATAAATAATATACTATTATAAAATTGTAATAACCCACAATTAGGGCTCAGTTTGAGGGTAGATGTGGGGGAATGGTATCCCCTTTGTAGGAAAAAAAAATTTACAAAAAGCTTCTGTGAAACCACCATCCCCCCTTACCCTTTGGATGAGGCTAATAATGTTGCGTGTAATATGAAAAACATAACTTGCAAATTACATATTAAAATCTGGTAACACTTTACATTAAGGTTCCCTTTATAAAAGGTTTATAAAGGTGTTAATAAATGACTAATAACTCACAAATTCATTATACATCATTGATAAGCAGTTATACATGCATGACTAAAAAGGGTCATTTTAATGCAATACCTGCCAAATAGTGAGCCATTTTTAACTCATTTTATAAATGCTTAATAAATACATTTACATTTAGTTATTTAGCAAACGCTTTTATCCAAAGCGACTTACAAAAGAGGACAATAGAAGCAATCAAAACCAACAAAAGAGCAACAACATGCAAGCCATATGACAAGTCTCGGTTAGCCTAACGCAGTACACATAGCAAGGTTTTTTTTTTGTTTTTTTTTTTAAAGAAAACAAGTAGATAGAATACAGAATTTGTATATATATATATATATATATATATATATAAGTAGATAGAATAGAAAAAGAAAGCTAGTGTTAGTTTTTAAAGAAAAATTAGCAGTTAGAGAAATAAATTTTATTTTAAAATAAATTATTTTAAATAAAAAGACGACAGATAGATAAAACAGAATTAGAATAGAGAGTGATAGAGTTAGAGGATCAAATAAAGATGGAAGAGATGTGTTTTTAGCCGTTTCTTGAAGATGGCTAAGGATTCAGCTGCTCGGATTGAGTTGGGCAGGTCATTCCACCAGGTGGGAACAGTGAATGAAAAAGTCTGTGAAAGTGATTTTGTGCCTTTTTGGGATGGCATAATATTAATAAATATATTTATTAATACTTGTTTCACTAAAAAAAACAGATCCCTGATTTATTTCATGATGCAGCAAAAATGTACTATTATAGCAGTACTGAAGGGTGTTGTATTTATTGTTTTCTCATTCATATCTCATGACTTGTGTCACTTACAATGTTTCTTACCAGAATCTACTCTGTACCTTACCAATGATTCTCTGCAAATGTTCATGATGCCTATCCACAGCAATGATTAGAAACTGATATCTTCTGTTTATCAGGATAAAATTATTTTGATTTTTATTTTGGGGGCAATATCATAAAAGCACAATGTAGTGAACACCTTTGAACCATTTATTAATGAGTTATAAGCGTTAGTAACCTGTGAAAGTGCACCTTAATGTAAAGTGAACACCTATGAACCATTTATTAATGAGTTACAAACGTTAGTAACCTGTGAAAGCGAACCTTAATGTAAAGTGAACACCTATGAACTATTTATTAAACAGTTATAAACGTTAGTAATCTGTGAAAGCAAACCTTAATGTAAAGTGAACACCTGAGAACCATTTATTAATGAGTTATAAATGTTAGTAACCTGTGAAAGCAAAACTTAATGTAAAGCGAACACCTGTGAACCATTTATTGGGTTATAAAAGTTAATAACCTGTGAAAGCGAACCTTAATGTAAAGTGAACACCTGTGAACCATTTATTAATGAGTTATAAACGTTAGTAACCTGTGAAAGCGAACCTTAATGTAAATTGATCACTTGTGAACCATTTATTAATCAGTTATAAACGTTAGTAACCTGTGAAAGTGAACCTTAATGCAAAGTGAACACCTGTGAACCATTTATTAATGAGTTATGGACATCATTAACCTGTGAAAGTGAACTTTAAAGTAAAGTGGACACCCTAATCATTTATTAGTTATTAATGCACACACAGAAGAGGTTTTGTATTAAAAAATGTATTTTATTGTTGATGCACTATATCAGTAAACAAAACTACTTGAAACAACATTACTGAGCATAACTGCACATGGAAAGTGGCTTATAGGCTACAAGCAGAGGTGGGTAGTAACGAGTTACATTTACTTCGTTACATTTACTTGAGTAAATTTTTTGGGTAACTAATACTTTTAGAGTATATTTAAAAATGGGTACTTTTACTCTTACTCAAGTACATTTTTAGAGAAAAAACGGTACTTTTACTTCGTTACTGTGGGCAACGCTCCTCTCATTACTTTATGTTAATGAAATACAAGTTAAAAATCCTTCAATTTATTCCAAACGCACCATCTACTTTTCTCTGGGCAATGAGCGATGCCCGTTCGCGAATGATTCATTCTTTTCATTCATTCATTCATTCTTTTGATTCATTCTTTTGTTCGAAGGCTTGATCAAACCATTTGGCAAACCAGTGAATCTGTTCGCGAATCAGTTTGAATGATTCGTTCAGTTCCGTGCCGCACGCGCTGAGTCATCTGAAGCGGTTCTCACTCAGAGTTGTAACAGAAAGTTTAAGAATATCATGAGCGTTGAAGACGTGGCTTTGGATCTGCAGTCAGTTGAAAGCAAATCTGCAAAGGTTATTGTTTGCTAGCTATGAAGATCTTTATTAGATGACCACCGTGTGTGCTGTCGGTTCCACAGGTATAGATTTGATTACAGTACACGATACCACTATGACATTACCAGTTTGTTGTACATGTACCTTACACATTAAATACAATGTATAATTTATACATTAAATAAGCTGTCACAGAGTATGAAATGAACACCCGCCAAAACCACGTTAGTTCCAGGAGGAATGCCTTTGCCTAGACACTATTAATATTGATATTTTCACAATATTTACGCTTGCAGAAATAAAGGCTACATTTGTTTACATTTTGCAGAACAGACGGAAGAAGATCCGTCAGTGTGCATTTGTTTCGTTCAGATGTTCTTTAGCGGTCATGTGAAAAGTTTTCACTCTTCTCGGTGTCAGAGGTTATATACATATATACATTTAGAATACATAATTAATAGACTATACTGTAAAATTTAATTTAATTCAGTGATGCAAATCAGAATTTTTATCAGCTGTTGCTCCAGTTTTCAGAGTCATATGATCCTTCAGAAATCATTCAGATATATTGATTTATTACCAGTGTTGTTGAAAAAAACAGCATGTGCTGGTCCTTTGCTGGTTTAAGCTGGTCCCTAGCTGGTCATGTGCTGGTTGGACCAGCACATGACCAGCTTAAACCAGCAAAGGACCAGCATAAACCAGCATCCCAGCTTCAAAACATACCTTACATATGCTGTTTATTCAACAGGGAAAATTTTTGCTGCTTAATATTTTTTTTTTTGGAACCTGTGACATTTTGTTCAGGATTCTTTTGTGAATAGAAAGCTAAAAAAGAACAGCATTGATAATAAATCAGGCTGATAAAAATTCTGATTTGCATCACTGAAATAAATTATATTAAAAAAAAACATTAAAACTATTTTGAACAGCTGTGTGTGTATAAATGTGACCCTGGAGCACAAAACCAGTCATAAGGGTCAATTTTTCGAAATTGAGATTTCTACATCATCTCAAAGCTGAATAAATAATCTTTCCATTGATGTATGGTTTGTTAGGATAGGACAATATTTGAAAATCTGGAATCTGAGGGTGCAAAAAAATCTAAATATTGAGAAAATCACCTTTAAAGTTGTTCAAATGAAGTTCTTAGCATATATATTTTATATTAAAATTAGTTAGAAAAGTATATTTACGGTAGGAAATGTACTAAATATCTTCATGGAACATGATCTTTACTTAATATCCTAATGATTTTTGGCGTAAAAGAAAAATGGATAATTTTGACCCAAACAATGCATTTTTGGCTATTGCTACAAATATACCCCAGCGACTTAAAACTGCTTTTGTGCTCCAGGGACACATATATACATATATATATATATATATATATATATATATATATATATATATATATATATATATATAAATTTTATCTAAATATCTGTGTATCTAAATAACAATAGACTATATTCAGTATATGATCCAAAGTAACTAGTAACTAACTACTTGAGTAGTTTTTTTATCCGATACTTTTTTACTCTTACTCAAGTAACTATTCAGACTATTACTTTTACTTTTACTTGAGTAAATATTTCTTCAAGTACTTTTACTTTTACTTGAGTACAGTTTTTGGGTACTCTACCCACCTCTGGCTACAAGTAAACTCACATTGAACAATTCAGAAACACAATAAAGTATTCCACACATATCACATATATACAACAAAAATATTTGAAAAAAGAAAGCTCAATAAAGGCATCTAAATATTTAGGCTACATTTTATCTAATTTAACAGTTTTAAAATAATAATTAAATCAATGACTGAGAGCACCATTACAGAACATTATTCATATATCATATAAATAAGCAATCAGCAATAATTATTATAAATTGTTTTTATAATTTTTTTTTGTTGTTGTTGTTTTTTTTGATACCATGATAAAGCCCACTGTAACTTGAGCATTTGTCCATCCACACTCGCAGTAACGTTACCTGCACGTGCGGGAACCATCCGCGGGAGCGCCAGTAACGAATTAATTGAACTGACAAAGCGATCACACATATAAACACTTGAAAAATATACTCTCCAGTGTCACCTCACAGTTAGCTGACCCGTAAAAATAATAAACACTATGTGAGATTATAATTTCGCTTCAGAGCACGTTGGAACGATCCTAAAAACCTGACTTATTTTTCTTCTTTGAAAACGTGACTTTACATCGGATGCTCGCTAGCGCCAACTACAGGCTTTTGTAACACAGGCAACTACAGACACAGGATTTGGTAATGTGATCCTGAAATTATATAATAAAAATGCATTATATGCAATGTAGTAGTAGTAGTAGTAGCTACTACTAATAAAAAAAATTATACATTACATATTATATTTGTCCGAAGGAATGAACAAAATACAGCAAAATGCAATAGTATTCTAAGAAAAGAATCTGTAAGCAAACAAACACAAACCTAAACATGACAATATCATATAAATACATTATATATTACATAATGTGTAGATTAGCAACATTAGAAACCTGTGAAAATGCATGTAAATTATATGTTGTTATACAACTTCTGATCCTTTCTGGTGTGCAAATTTGTGACTTTTTTTTTTTTTTTTTGATTGTTTTGTTTTTTTGTTTTTTATTATGCACCGTTACATTTTGGAAATAAATGGTTTGGATGGTTCCTGCACGTGCAGGTAACGTTACTGCGAGTGTGGATGGACAAATGCTCAAGTTACAGTGGGCTTTATCATGATATCCAAAAAAAAAAAAAATCTGATTGCTTATTAATATGATAATGTTCTGTAAAGGTGCTTTCAGTCATTGATTTAATTATTATTTCAAAACTGTTAAATTAGATAAAATATAGCCTAGATGCCTTTACTGAGCTTGTATTTATCAAATATTTTTGTTGTATATATTCGAGATTTGTGGAATTTTATTGAACTTTGTGTTTCTGAATTGTTCAATGTGAGTTTACTTGTAGCCTATAAGCCACTTTCCATGTGCAGTTATGCTCAGTAATGTTGTTTCAAGTAGTTTTGTTTACTGATATTAGTGCTTCAACAATAAAATACATTTCAATCATGACAACTCTCGGAAGATTTTAGCATGGTGATGGATATGACAGTGTTAATGTATTTGGTCTTGGTGGAATAGATCTGCTACGCTGCTGCTGAATTGCTGCTGCTGTTGGTTATTGCTGTAGTTGTAGATTGCTGCTGCTGCAAGCAAGTACAGGAACTTGCTACTGCCAATGCACATGGCGTGTCATTAACAAACAGGAATCACACTGCAGGCTGATAGATGAAGTAACCCCCAGCAACCACCTGACTCAGGCTCGGGTGGCCTGAGCAAATAGTTTTAAATTTGTCATTCAAGAGTTGTAATTTTTTTTTTTTTTTAAACGTTCATCAATGTTACTGCAATGGAAATACTTACCTTTAACTTATTAACAAGCTAACAAAATATTTGTTGAAAAAATAAATCACTGTACACTCTGTAGTTGTGGTGTCATATGCCCATGACTAATTCTGCCTCAAAGGCAGGTTGCTCATTTATTTTGATAATTTAAAATATTTATATTGCATATTAAGAACAATAATGTTTGCATTGTATGAACACATTATGCTAAATGCATGGCTCGTTCCAAGATGGTCTTGAGCAAGACGCTACAGTGAATTTATTTAAATGCAGATGTCTGCTTTTATATATTTGCATCCAAATTAAATTTGCAACATAGAAATGCTGTGCATGCTGCTGCTGAGAAAATCTCGATGACTGAATGCCTATGCAAGCTGCTGCTACTGCACAAGAGACTAAACTGCTGAGAGCTCCATTAATTAGGCATATAAGTAGCTAGGCAAATGCCTGTTTACTCTAACACGGTGTCTATGCCAGACGCGACCGGCACAACATGACAAAGTCAATAGACCCGTTACGATAGGTAAAGCTGTCCGCAATGTATGCAGTGTAATACGGCCAACGCAACAAAACTGCTACTGCTGCTATTGATAATATTCACTAACATTTCAATACTGAGTTGAAGTAAATGCTGTTGCTGTAAATGATATTCACAATGTTGTAGTAGGAATTTACTGTGCGAACTGTTGCGGTTGTAATATTTAATCAAAATTTGCGAAGCATAATCTACTGCTGCTGCACGAAACCTGCTGTAAGCCCTGTTGAATAAGCGAAGTAATAATGCCTATTGCACTTTAAAGAGTTAATTTACCCTCCATGAGTTATCACTAAAATTTCATGCAACTAAAGTGCTTTCTGCTGCCGCTGCTATTAGCAACAATATGACTTGCTATGCATGCTGCTGCTAATATTATTTCTAACCTTGCATCTGAATTTGCTATGCATGCTATAAAATTTGCAAACATTGCGATCTGAATAGTTATGCATACTGCTGCACAAAAGTAATTAGAATTGCTAGTGCCCCTTTATTGAATAACCAAACACAACCATTTAATGCTTATTTGCTTTGAAGAGTTCCATAAACCCTGTTGAATTGAATAGCAAAGTAATAAAATGCCTATTTCACCTAAAGTTCACTACCATCCAAGCGTTATCTTATCACTGAAATGTCATGCAACTAAATGTACTTTCTGCAGCCACTATATTAGCAACATGATAATTGAATTGCCATGCAGACTGCTGCTAATATTTCTAACATTGCATCTGAATTTTGCTATGGTCCAACTGCCATTAAAATTCACTAAACTAGCGATATGAATTGCTATGCATGCTGCTGCTACAGCTGCACAAAGGTACTTAGAATTGCTATGAACGCCTTTATTAACAAGCAAATGCAATCGAATAATACTGTCACAAGTCAGGCCTCTGTGGCTCTCTCCGATCACCACCGGAGGGCACCCTCACCCGAGTACTAACACTCTCACGGACTACATTTCCCACACACCCCGTACCTAGGACTAATCACTGCCAGGTGTTTCCCATTATCCCCACTACATAAGCCACACTCACACTCCTAGTTAACTTAAAGTGTTGTTTAGCCCCATCTGACATTTCTGAGCGTTTTTCATTGACTGCTATTCTGTGTTTGATCCTGGACTGCCTTGACCCTTGAGATTCTCTGCCGCCTGCCCCTTTGATTGTTGATCTTGATCTGTTCTCAGCCTGCTGCCTGCCCCGACCCCAGCCTGGTAATCTGTTTATGATTCTCTGTGACATCCTTGACGCTGTTGATCGACTTCTGCCTGTTTTTGACTTTGATCTTAATAAACACTGCAAATGGATCCGACCGCTTCTGACTCCTCATTACAAATACATATTTCGCTTTGAAGAGTTCGTAAAATCTACTGTAAGCCCTGTTAAATAAGCAAAGAAATAAAATGCCTATTTCACTTTAAATGTGCTGCCGCTGCTATATTGGCAACAATAATTTGACTTCCTGCTGCTAATATTATTTCTAACATTGCATATGAATTTGCTATAATGCTGCTGCTATTAAATTCGTTACATGCGATCTGAATAACGATGCATACTGCTGCTACAGCTGCACAAAGGTACTTAGAATTGCTATAAGCCCCTTTTAAATAAACAAAATGCAAATGACGCCTATTTGCTTGAGTTCAAATACCATCCATTTTTAGTCACTGAAACTTCAGCAATTTTAAGTCGCTTTGGATAAAAGCATCTGCAAAATGAATAAATGTAAATGTAAACTACTGTCTACCT